>JAFIDM010047141.1:0-24021 GCA_023159025.1 Thereuonema tuberculata
GCTTCTTCCATCATGGCCAACTACCGACTGCTTTTAGTGCTCTGCCTTATCAAGTACATCGCAGCTGAGACAACTCACTCTCCCGTCTCGATCACCTCCACTACAGTTGCGTCTGAACATGCGAAATATCAGGTGGGAGATTACCGCAACTGTCCATCGGGACCGAAGATGCTGGAAATTTTACCGGGACTTGGATGGAACGGACTCACTTTCACCGACGCCGCTCCCGTTCTCGCCATGAATTACAGCCGATGCCTTACGACCGACGACGGTAAATACTTTGTTCCTGACAGTGCTTACGTGATGCGTCTGAGGAAGAGCAGCCTCAGCGGCAACGCCAAGTTGTTCGACGACTGGCGGGACTACAGCAGCCTAACCGCGCCTTCCATGAAGTACGGCTCCGACGTCAGCGGTTCCTTCTTCCCCGATTTCGAGCAGGCAAAGAAAAACCAGATTGTCGAGAAAGCGTTGACGATGAGATCGGAGATCCGACACGGTATTTACACGATTCAGATCGACTCTTCTACTCAATTGCACCCGACGCTACGAAACAGGTTTCACGAAATCGTAGAGCATCTCGAAAACGGAGAGATTCGCAAATCGAGAAACTTGGCCGAACTCATCGTCAGAGATTACGGTACGCACGTTGTCACCAAAGTGGTATCGGGAGGAGTGATTGCCCGAGAAGACGCAGTGAAGTTAACGTATTTAGGCGACGAAGACTATAAAAGACAACAAGCCAGCGCAACAGCCACTGAAGTACTCTATCACACCCTTGGTCTTAAAATGGGTGAATCTATGCACAAGGACAACGAAGCGGAGATGCAGAAATACAAATCCAATTGCGTCTCTTCTGAAATGAAAGTATATGGCGGACAGCCTCTTGACGATAACTTCAATTACTCGATGTGGGTCAAAAGTTTGGAAAGCAATATGGAAGCCATTGACCGTCTAGGAGATCCTCTGTACTTCGTTATCACAGCACAGAACTTCCCAGAATTGCCACAGCCACTTCTACAGCAACTCAAGACTTTGGTGAAAGAAGCAATTCGGGAGTACAATGGTCTCAATACCCATCCTGGATGCACCGACCTCAGCTCCCCGAACTTCTCCTATCTGGCCAACACCGACGACGGATCCTGTTTGGCATCTCAGAACAACTACACTTTCGGTGGTGTTTACCAGACGTGTGAACTGTCTGACCACAGCAACGAAACTAAACACTACTGCGAAACAAAAATGCAGAAGAATTTACTGACAGGCGATTTCAGCTGCCCTAAAAACTTCACGGCATTCCCGCTTTATAAAGATGCTTTAACAGTCGAGTATCCAGTAAAAAAATGCTACGATGACAATTTATTTGATATTCCTTATTGTAAAATAGTTTATAAAACAGTCCGCATGAGCTACAAAACATACTGGTGTGCAGCAATGCAAGAAGTGCCTCCAAACACCGGATACCTTTTCGGCGGAGTCTTTACTGAATTTACGAACAATCTTGTGACCGGCGCATCTTCGTGTCCCCCGGATTTCTACCCTTTGGTCGTCGGCGAAGGACTTCACATTTGCGTCAGTGCCAATTATGAGAAAGCTTCCCAGTTCGCTGTTCAGTTTGGAGGCTTCTTCAGTTGCCTGTCAGGTAATCCTCTAACAAAACTTCAAAATGAAGCATCCGTTCATGAATGTCCAGAAGGCTACAGCAAACATATGGCAGCCATCTATGCTGGCTGTGAAATCAACTATTGCATGGTGACTGCCGACATCAAACGGTCGGATCTGCCTCGCCTTGTTCAGCCTCCGTTCTCAACCAAGGACGAGATTGAAGCGAACACCACCATGACACTCCTCATCGTGGACGAGGCATCGGGCAAAGTGTGGTTCCGTACCAACGGCTCAGAGTCATGGATCGTCGCCACGGGAGAAGATGATCTCGACAAAGCGGGACTTACTGATCTGTTTCATGGTAAAAACCACACTTTCTGCAACAACACCGGTGAAGGGAATCACACTGCCGCCCCACAACACCAGGATAAAAAAGACGATAAAACATCTCCAGGTACTATCGCAGTCATTGCCGTCTGCGGTGTCGTTGCAACTGCATTAGCTGTAGGTTTGACGATCTTTGCGTGCAGGAAACGTTCTCTACGGGCAAGAAGCGAAAGCAAAGCAAATCTCAATGACGCCGAAGCCCAAAATGAATCTAGTGAGGACCAAGAAAGCAATAGCACCAGCGCTCCCACGACAGAAGAGACAGAACCTCAAGCCAATGAATCCGAATCGTGAATTCTTAGGTAAATCAGAACCTTTATCCTTAGAACAACATCAGCAAGATCTTACTAATATTAACATGTACGTGCAAAATGGACTTTATACAAATTAATTACAAAACAATTATTTAAAATTGCCTTACATTCTGAAAGCAGGAATACTGAGAGATGAGGTAATTTCTGTAAATTAAATTCTACCTTTCATCAAGGTGAGATGTTACAAAGAATGCCTTACTCGAAAGTAATATTAATGGATTTTATATTTTGTCTAAATGTAGAATTAAATTTTTTTGACAATGTTGTTTCGAGTGTTCCTCCTAACAAGTCGCTAAACTAGCAGTGGAGGCTTTAAATAACACTGTCTCATCCTGTCAAGAATATAATTTTAAGTTACTTAATTTATTTTAAAAAAAACCTTCAGTATATTTTTTTAACTTGAAATTCTGAAGCTTTAAATTATTGTGATTAGTGCTTAATATTATTGATACTTTAAAAAAAATCATAAATGAATTTATATTTATATTGAAGTAAATAGAAAATTCTCTTATTAGGATTAAATAAATCTCAATTTTACTTAAAATTTTAAATATTTGTGTTTTGCATGTATAAACTTTTATTTCTAGTAAAATATTAACTAGATTTTCACTATCATAAGAGCAAGTTCCTTTTCAATATTTTGTACTGTATGTATTTAAAGAACCAGTTCACACTTAATACTCACAAAAGAAGGCACATCATTATCTCGAAAGTGATGGG
The DNA here is from genome assembly GCA_023159025.1 of Thereuonema tuberculata. Lineage (NCBI taxonomy): Eukaryota > Metazoa > Arthropoda > Chilopoda > Scutigeromorpha > Scutigeridae > Thereuonema > Thereuonema tuberculata. The sequence continues at coordinate 3,024 of JAFIDM010047141.1, forward strand.
GTTTTAATATTATTATTCACTGTATACGCATGTGGTGTTGTTATTTGCATAAAAGAAAATATAAAAAAAATCTTTATGTAAATCAATTTTCTTTGGTAGAGAATTAATGATCAAAAAATAATACCTGTGAACAGAAGGAAAAAGTAGTTTCAGAATGTCCTGAAGGTCTGTGGTGATGCCATTTTTTCTTAAGAAAGTTGTTTATTGTTTGAACTTCGTGAGATTAAATTTGATGTATTTGAATGTTATGTATGATTATTACAACAGCTTTAAATATATATATATATTTAGAGGATTCATAGAAAGCTTGAAGTAGAAATTACTTACAATGTGTCCTATTATTATAAACTGACAACACACATAATAGGGGGAAAAATGTAAAGAAGTTTTATACATATATAAATTGTGGATTTAGAATGATGTAGGATATACGGAAAGCTTGAAAATATATGTAAGATACAGGGATCAAAGTTTATTATTGTATGCAGATGAAACTCTATGAAATTGTTGAGACAATATAATCATAATTATTTGTATTAGGCTTAATTGAAATGTTTCATATTTATTTTTATAATGGTTTTTATGATGGTAATATTAAGGGTTTACCGAAATATATTTATGTTCTCTTATCCTAAGTAAAAAAAAAATTGTAAAGTCAAAACTACTGAACTATTAAAATTTCAGCAAAATTCTTATCACTTAACTGATAATTATTAAATATTAATGTAATAGAAAATATAGGTTCTGAAAATTCCTTATTTTTTTTCTTTTTAGAACAAGGAAATTTGGAAAAAAATGTTAATTTTATTTCAAAATACTGTTGAAATATTTAAATTTATTCAACTTGAATACTAATGTATAATGCATAAATATATTTCTTTATTGTGTAAAATTATAAAAATAAAATTTCACAATAAATATATAACTATCTATTTACTGTTTTGTTTCCTTAATTATTAAATTTAAAAAAAAATTACTTAAAGATTTAAAATTTAATCAAAAACAAACTCAGAAAAGAAGGTCAGCACAAGAATAAATAAAATTGCCTTTCAAATTCAATTATCGGAGGGAATTGGGAACGGCCGTTTCGTCCTGCATGGGACTCATCAGCCCGATCCGCCCTCCCCGATAAAGAACCCAGACAATATAAATATAAATATAAATTGACAAGTTTTTTTTATTTGTTTTGATCTAACAGTAAGGCTTCATATCAAAGTTTCATATCTCAAACCAAATATTAAACAAAATTTAAGTACACGTTAGTAAATAAGTCTACATCTGAATAAAAATCAAACTGCGAAATATAAAACATAATTATAATATCAGTACGAAATAATTATTAAAGAAAAGATCCGATATGAAAGTTAAGAGGCAGAAAAACTAAAGACAAGCAAAAATATTTTAGGCTATTTATTATTGCAAAGGATTCAGTTCTAAAAACAAATACCACGTTTTACAGCACTGAATAGTTACTGAAGAATAGAAGCAAATTGTTATTAATGCAGAATGATACATGTTTAATTAGAAGTTAGTTTACAGAACCATTCATCTCTTTACAATCTAGATCTTTGGACCTAATTACAGAATAACATTTGTATCAATATACAGCTCATTCTAATATTTATACGACCAAATTATTAATATATATTTTATGTGTTTCAATTAGTGGGTTAACGAAAGGAACAAAATTTTGTTATCAGCTGTAGTCTAGCGTTATCTTCGTGTCTGACGTCATAAGAGATGATTAGAATTTAAAAAACATTTCCTTTTAATTATTGTTAGAAGCACTTACAAAGATGCTTTACGAAATCCATCTACTGAAGTGTAAGTTAATGTTTAAATGCATAAAAACGCATAAAAATCAAATGCATACATCGAGATAATAAATGAAAAAACAGTGCATAAAGAGAATTCTGAATTCTTTTTTTTATTTGTTGGAACTCCAAGACGTCGCTGTTTCGATCTAATTAGTCTCATCAGGTGGAGTAACCAATTAATGTTTTGTTGTTGAAAGATTACTTTGTTCCTTATCTTTATACAGGCATTTCGACAATTTAGATGTTTTTTTTGACAGTGTTCTGGCTCCTAACCTGTCGAATAAACCTGAGATTCACTTATAAAGAGATATTAAACTGAACTTACAGCCAACATATAATTTATTTTTTTTTTTTTTTTTTTTATTAACATAGATAGATAACACAGTACAGTCCCGTTAGGGAGGTATCCCTATCAACGGGTTCTGATATTTATATAAATTTTTTTCTTTCTTCTTACAATATATATTTACATAGTATACATTTGAAAAATATATAGCTTATAAGTCTACAAGATTGTAAATATAAGAACAAAAAAAAAAAGAAAATAACAATAATTGAGTATAGATGGGTTGACATATATAAATAAATGATTGATTATTAGTATTGAAGGTATTTTTCGATAACGTGCTTGAAATGTCTTGAAACGTATATTAGTTTTATTAATAGTTAAGTTAAAGTTAAAGACTCGATCAGGCCCTGAAGACCGCACGAAGCCAAAGGCTGCCCGTGCAGGCCGAGGAGGCCGCTGGAGGGTAGGCTCCAATATTTATTTAATAGTACCAGTCTTATGTTTTACTTTGGTGTTTATTTATTTTATTTTTTTCTTTCCTTTCATTTCTCCATTTTGAAGTTTAAATTCTTCCAAATAGAGATATTTAGAGGAAAGAAAAACAATATAAAATAATTAATGATATATTTACTTTACTTTTTTTTTTTTTTTCAAGTATTTTCAATAAGCCATTTTTTAAGGTTTTTTTTTGACAACAGATATTTTTTGATGTTCTGAGAATATATTTATATTCATATCATTTATGATTCTTTCTATATTAAAGTTTATATTTCTGTGCCCATAACTATTAAAAATTGGAGGGTATGGTAGTTTTATTTTATGGTTTTGTCTTAGATGATAATTTTGATTACTGTTATTCTTTATTTGTAATATATTATAGTAGTTTTGCATTATTATGTTGTATATAAATTTTTGTTTTGGGAATAAAATTTCATACTTATTTAGGTTATAATTTCTTTTGTGTGAATTTTTCCAGACATTTTTTGAAAAAATAAAAAAAATAATAATAATAATCAGACCTATCTAATTGATATTGCAGTGCCTATCAGCAAGAACATGCAGAAAACTCACGCAGACAAGATCAGTAAATACACTGATCTAGCACACGAGCTCCAGAAGCAGTGGAGGCAGGATCGAGTACGTGTTGTACCCATCGTTCTGTCTGCCACTGGTCTGGTGCCTCACACATTGCACCACAGTCTCAGCACACTAGGACTTCACAAAAACACTTATGCACAACTGCAGAAGGCTGTGGTACTCAACACTACACGCATAGTTAGGAAATTTATGGACGCAAGCACACATCCCTAATCATTCTTGCACACATCTTTACACTTGGCAGTATGTGCTTTGGTCCTTGACCCGCCATATTGTTTTTGCTGGGGAAACCCAAGGTTTGAAACATACAAACATAATAATAATAATAATAAATGGGCGGTTGCCATCTTTAAAACTGCAATTTTTTTTTTTTTATAATCATCCTGTTAAAAAAAAAAAATAACAGTGCAGATTATAAGATTAGCCTAAAATATTCTTTTAAAATTTGTAAAAGTATTTGAAATAATACTATATTATAACCTATGGTCTACAAATGAATCCGCACTCAAACTTAGAGAAAAAAAGAATTTCGAACAAGCTATAAATTCATGGTAATAAACGGTTTTTCTATTCAACTTTTTTTCCCCCATTAGATTGGAAGCATGAAACAATAGATGGTGATTTATCTGACAATTTTACATTAGCATGACGAATATCAAATAAATAAATAAATAAAATTCGAGTTATCTTAAGTTATTGGGAAATTACCAAAACATTTTAATTAATTTCCAAATATTTTGGCTATTATTCTTGGCATTTATCTGTCAACATCGCCCAGATCTATGCAAGAATTTCAAAGAACTTAGTTCAAAATCTGAACAAAAAATAATCTTTTGCACTTTCGCAAATTAAACAATAATGTTTTATTACAGAAGTGGGAAGTTTATTACAGGAAGAGCTTAAAAATTTCTTTATATCCATACATAAGAATTTCCCAATCTTTTCTGACTGGCGAACGCCAACTTCTATGGCAACCCCAACCAACTAACTCCAGTCACCCTTAAGAAAAAAAGAAAGAAAAATACTATGTATCGAATAAGAACGATATTATAGGTTACATCAAAAGTATTAAAAAATAGTTTTTAGTAAATATTTAAAACATTTTAAAAATTATGTTTTCGCTACCTGCCATTGCTTTTAAAATAATTCAAACCAACTCTTCTGTTATCCTTCAAGAGTTTATGATAAATTAACAAGAAACCAGTTTTGTCAATTAGGCCTACTGTATCCCAAAATAATCTACTTCTAAAAATAATGAACTAGAAACAAATTGATTACAAAGTAAAGGTTGTGTTTGACATTTATGAATAAGAAGCACTTTTTGGTTTGCAATCTGTGTGACTCGTTTCCTCTTTCCTTACGGGGAAGAAACTGTTCCGTCATTTATCAATGGCGATTCTTCACCTATAGGTGCGTAACTGGCTTCCAGATGCTGCCTCTGCTTTTTCTTTCTCCAGATAGCAATACCTGCTACTACACCAACAAAAATTGCAATGCACAAGATGGCGAATCCAGCGATGCTTGCGGAGGACACGTTTTGCTCCCCTGGTATTTCGTCACTCGAAGTCATGGGTAGAATCAAAGTTACGTTTTGGAAAAGAGCCGACGGATCGCGGAACGGCGGCAACACGATCGGGATCTGTCCCGCTTCGGGAAACGTATTTGCAGGGACGCAGTAGCTGATCTCGCAGTCGCTGTCGATGGCGGCCATGTGCTGTGTGTGGCCGTCCGGACAACCACGTGGATATCCGCCGGCAGGAGGTTCCACCGTGCGATTAAGAAGGAGAGGGTTACCCTGAGAACAGCTGAAGAAACCACCAAGTTGTGCAGCGTAACGACGTCCCATCTGATAGTCGTCACTCACACACACTTGCAGTTCATTGCCCATGCGCAGTGGGTAAAAGAAAGGAGGACAGTTCTTAGCCTTTGTCAGAGGATTACTGAGGAACGATGTAAACACACCACCAAACATGAATCCAGTGTTTGGTGGAACGGGAAACACGCTAGCAACACACCAATACGATTGATAATGAGATTCACTGTAATGGTTCTCTTGCCATGATACAGGATCACAATGTTTGAAAATCCACCATCCATGACATTCCTGGCCGTGTTTGGTCTCCGTGTAACGACTGATTTTTGTTCCATTATTTAGGATCAATGATAAGAAATTTGGGGGACAAGTAAAACTATCAGTCAATGGGTTCTTTTGAATAAGATCTTGGCACAGATCGCCCGCTCCAGTGTAAGCGGACTGACAAGTCTGAAACAGACCTCCTAGTGTGTAATTGTTAATAGGAGGTTTACAGGATCCATCGTCCACGTTGGCCATGAAATCAAAATTGGGGGAGATTCTATCGAGACACCCTGTATGAGTATTGTAGGAGTAATATTGTTGTATGCTTTGTTCGAGTTCATTTCGAAGTCGTAACAGGAGCTTGAGGGGCACTCCTGGGAAAGTAGATGGAGAGATAATGTAATGAAGAGGATTACCTGAACGGTCCACTGCAACCAGATTATTGGGAATTGAATCCACCCACTCGTTTACTGACATGTTATACTTCACCATTCCTCCACCGTAGCTTCTAATGGAAGATGATGTAATACTTTCTTGGTAGCCTTTCAGAAAGCTGTCAGATACCGAATTATGTGTACTGATGCCGAAATTAAAAAAAAAAAAAAAGCAAGCACTTGCTGCTGCATTAATAGAACTTTTTGATGCCCAGTTATCTTGTACGAATTTCGAAGACACAAAATCTTCTTTGCTCAAAATGGCGCCGGCATCGACTTGAGTACTATAATGCGTACCGTAATCCCTCACAATAAACTCCATAATGACATTAACTTTCTCGGTGTTGTTGTTTTTGAGTTCGGTGAGGGCTGATTCGAGAAGTATCTTTAGTCCAGGGTCTAATTTTATCGTTGTTTCGATCCCCACCGTGTAGAGGGTGTTTCTCACTGACACTCTTGTCGTGATGCTTTTCTCTTCCACTTGGCGTCTCTTAGCATTTTCGAAGTCGGTGGAGAAAGAGCCTTCGATGGATAATTTACCGAAGAAATTCCGGCCTGCGTTGATTCGGAACGAATGGGCAGTGAGACTGGAGTAATTCAGCCAATGTTCGAACATTTCCGACGACAGTTCCAGATCGCTCTGCTTGACGGGGACCACGTACACGTTATCGGGTATTAAATATTCACCGTCGTCCGTCGTCTTACACAGATCGTAAGTGGAGGCGGTCACGGCGCCCATATCTTTATTACGAAGATTGTCCCATCCTCGACCGGGTAACACTTCGAGCCGCTTCAGACGAGGACATTGGATACCGTAGCTTGAGTCGTTCCTCGATGAGGCTGCAGACGGCGATACAGTAATCAATATCGCGCCAATGACAAAGCACAGTTCTGTCAACATTGTACAGTTTCCAGTTTCACAAGTAATAATTTTGCGAACTTTTCAGTTTGGACCAAAGAACTAAAATAAAATCTGAATCTGTTTTAAGTTTTTCTTTTGTATATATTATCGTTGACTCTTTTCAATTCGATAACGAATGGTAACGAATAGCAACAAGGCCATCACATGATGCTTTCGCAAAGTTACATCACGCGAGTTTTCACAAATAGAATAAAGCTCATGAATACACAACAGAGAATAGACGAGGAAAATAATTTTCGTTACTCACACTTTTATTGCATCAATTTCCAGATCGACCATTATTTCCTTTACTTCGAAACATTGCTTTTTATTCCATATGTCAATTCATAAACCGAAACTTTCTAAAATCAAAATAAATATTCCTTTTACAAAGAAAAAAGTAGTGACATCTGTAAATAATTTTGAACAAAACAAAAATAGTATATATATATATATATATATATATAAAAAGATAAGTGAATATAATTTTGTGCTAAAGCAGAAATTTAAAGGCGACTCATAATAATTAAAATAATAATAATAATAAAAAGGAAGTACAATAGCATCTAAGGAAAAATATAAAACGTTAGGAAAAAAAATAAGATTTACGGATTTGAACCGACAACCTTCATTATACGACTAATACGAGTCCGAAACCTTAACCATCAAGCTGTAGCTGACAACTGAAATGATATACAGTAGAACTCCAATTATCCGAATCAATTGGGACCGGACCCCATTGAAAAATTCGGATAATTGGATTTTTTTCCGAAAAAAAGGATCTATTTTAATTAATTACTGTACGTATGTTTTATTGGGAGGAAAAAAACTATTTTTAAAGAAAAAGAGCTTTTAATTAATTAAATGAAAAGGCAACACTTTTACATGTTAAGCGTAGTTACAAGTACTGTACATTAGTACAGTACGTACGTACCGTACTGTAAATGAAAGTCATTTCTTGCTGAACATCTCGGTCAAAGTAAGCTGTTTGACTGTCATCTAAATCTTTGTTTGTTGCTGACTTCATTGATTTTCTTGAAGAACTTCCATCTTCGTTTTCAAGCACTGACACGAAGTTTAAAAGTGTAGGTTTGCTCCTTTTAATGTCTGAAATCGTTGATTGTCCAACACCGTACATCTCAGCCAACTGTTTACCCGTAACTCCTTTACCTGATTACTCTATAATTTTTAGTTTATCCGCTAACGATAACACAACACGTTTTCTTTTAGAAGTCATGCTGAACGACGAAACGCACTCAAAAAAAAACAACGTTTCCATCTTAATTTCTTTTTTTCTGAAATTCTGAAAGCGATTCGGATAATCAGCGATTCGGATAGTCGGAGTTCGGATAATTGGAGTTCTACTGTAGTTGCATTTCTAACATTTAAAATAATAGCGGAAATCCAATGAAAATAATGCCAAATATCTCGAATACTGGGGAGGGGGCGGCTAAAAATACCTATTGCTACAGTGTTTGGGCCTCTGAATACGATGGCGAAATCCGTTTGATCCGACCTTCCGTTCGAGAGTGATTAGGGGTGGACAGATACGGACGGGCGGACAGGACAAACGCAATAGCTACCGATTTTTGTCGCTATCACAATAGTTCCCAAATGAGTCGTTAAAAAAATCAATCAGTTATTGTTGTGAGGGTTAACATTGCCCCCCCCCCCCCTTCGACTTAAGTAAAATATATTTTTAAAATATATAATTTGATTATTGAATAAAACTATATATAAAGTCTTAATATTAAGAATAATTTACTCAATATATAAGTACAGTATAAACACGATAATTGCTAATAAAAAATTTAAAACATAATTATAATGCTTTTATATATATGTATATATATATGTATATATATATAACAATATTCTCCTTACAACCTTGATAAGGTCCTGGATATGTCAACTGCAGTAAATCATAGTCAACTGTTAAGTACTTTGCCAATGTTAACAGTTATTGTCGTTACGGAGCATTTTAAAGACCGCGCGCTCAAAGATGAACCTCCCAGAATGCAACGCAGATTATAGATTGACCTTTCCTGGCTTTTAATTAACATTCAAATGGAAGAGAAAATGGCGGTCGCGGGTTCACATTCAACATTTCGACGACTTACTGAACGCAAGTAAAGGCAGCGGGCAGCAACAATGTCACTTCGTTCAAGCAAAACAGATCGGTGATTGACTTTTTTGAAACGAAGTCCTAATTTCCTCAGAATCACACGCATACTTGTTGACTGACCTGTAAATTGTATACGTTTCCTAGCTTCGGCGACAATCGTCCTCACTGTCGGCAATTCCTTCTTGATATGCATATCAGCAACAATTTGACGAATGACGTAACAATCAAAATCGTCAGGCGAACTCTTTGGAGCCAAACGAGGTCTTTTTCTCCCTGGCGTTCGTAGCAACGGCGACTGTACAATTCTCTTCACCGTAGCGACCGCCATTTCTCTTCCATTTGAATGTTAAGGAAAAGCCAGGAAAAGTCAATCTATAATCTGCGTTGCATTCTGGGAGGTTGATCTTTGAGCGCACGGATAATAGTGATTATTTATTGCAAACAAATAATAAAAATATTAAATTAAATAACTGTATGGTCAGTTTTTTTAGTCGAGCACAACGTTACTATTATTATTATTACAATATATAATTTTAATTTTTTTCGATTCCATATCAATTCTCATCATTAGACCTAGATTCGTAAACTGCCGAAATTATCCATAAAAGGAAATACTGTAGAACTGATGAGGTAAAGGCCTGCAGAAATAAAAAACACACAACGTTGGCCGTGCTTACACATCAGTCGAATAATAAAACGAAGAGAAATGATTTAGAATCGAAAAAATATTTATATATCACGATTGAGACATTCGAGTGACAGTTTTATTTGCTTTTTTTGGTTTTTCTTTTGCCTCACAAAATAATGCCTTCGAACTCTTAGAGATACGGTCATTTGAAGTGAATATTTTAGTGTTTCTTTTTTGTTACCATGATTATTACGATGTAGGAATATTTATTGCATACAGCATAAGGGAGCAAACGTCTAAACTATTTAATCATTATTGAGGGAAAAAAAAAAAAAGCACTCAAGACTGACTAACACATGTTAATGGTGAATAATAGAGCAAGCTAATTTACTGCGTTGTTCCAACTCCACCTGCGTTGATGGCTTTCTAGCGTGCAATGTTGTTTTTCTCGTCGTAGCCTCGAATGAAATAATGCAAACCTTAACTGTATTAAAACTGAAAGAAGGTTATTAAGTATTTAAATTCGGAAGGTTTTAAAAAGAAAGTTAGAATTATAAAACTTGGGGAAAACGAAGAAATAAAATGACGGGGGGTGTCATAAATTAATTTCCACTGCTTCTAAAAATCGTCAAGCGCAACGATACTACAAAAAAAAAAAAAAAAAAAAAAAAGATAAAAATAAAAAGCAATAAATTACGTCATTAAAAGCAAATATATAAATTACTACACTTGATGACTAAAAGTTTCAATGAGCACTCTTTTTATTTATTTATTATCATTTTCTATCTAGTTAAAAACATTTTAATTGTTTTGTAAAGATGAAACACCTTTAACACCTTCTACTTATTTGTTTAAAAAATTAAAAATAAAATAAATTAAAACTATGAAATCTACGACAATGAGGTTTTAAAGGATTTGGCTGTCAACAGCTTGATGGTGTCAGTTGGGAATCAAAAGACAAAAATGAGCAGGTTTCTTTTGTAAAGCTTGTTGAACATTCCCCTGGACAGCGATGGAAGAGCTTTGAGGAAACTCAACTGGAAATAAACTTATCAAAAATGGGTTACTTCTCGATTATTTTAATTTTTTTGTTCGTGAATTCTGGTTATATTTATTATTCTGGTTGAGATAAAAAAATATAGTGTACTGGGTATCTTTATGTCGGTTTAAAATTGTTTTTAAACCAAATTGACGCTTCAATATATAGAATATCTTAACAGTTTTGTTTTAACCTACTTTAGAGAAAATGAAACTGAAAGAAAAAAGATGAAAACATAGTTTTTAAGTCAAATTAATTCAATAATGGGTGAGAACAAGTGCTTACTAGGTGATATCTTAGAAAAACTTTTTCACGTTCCTTGGCGATCATCAGCTAGGAATAGTCACCAATAGCGAGGTCTCGGTACTGAGGCTAATAGGAATAATTGTCGGAATCGCAGTGGAGCCTCCAAAGCAAAAATAAGCAATAAAAAACTCACTAATAAAATATTTTTTTGAAGAAATGGCAATTATTTTATTGTTTATTTTAGCTTTGGAGGCTGCACTGCGATTCCGACGTTCAAATTAATTCAGTTCTGATTAAAAACATAATAAACAGACTTTATGCAGAATATTTTATTAAAAATTATATTACGCTTCCAAATTAGTAATATATATCTCAAAACAACTGTTCTAAAGAAATAAATTTTATCTTAATAAGAGTAATTTTCAATAACTACACTAATTTCTTCCGTACATAAAACAAAATTAAAAATATTAGAATATTCAAATTCTACAACGTACTCTTATCGGTCATATATGTACACTATAACATATTTTATACTTATTAACGAATGCTTAATGTACAAACAGAAGAACTCTACTGTAAATAAAGTAGGTGTGCCTATTTCTTCGAACCAGTTTCCGGATCTAGTTGATAGATTTTTATTCCCGATTTTAAAACTTAGATATACCGTCAATTAGGTCTAAATCCTGTATAGCAAGCTATGCCCAGAAAACTCTCGGGATGATGTATTCTAGCCTATATCTCTTACCGTAGTTCGGCGGTAATGAGTTTGGTAAATTTAGTGAAACAGTTTAACAACATTAAACAGCAGCTGTTAAACATTAAACAGTTTAACAGCATTAGAAAGATCCTGGGCCGGATTTAAACATAGGCTACCTAGGCTGCAGCCTATGGGCCCGCACCACAAAGAATCCCGCGACCACTGTCCAGGTGAAAAATGATTCTACGTCAATTTTTAAAATCAGATTTTTTTTTTGTTTTAGTAAATAAATAGTTTAAAAGCTTGGTGATGTTAATCATCATTTATCATTTGCAATTGGTTTTAACTTAATGTGGTGTTTGGGTGTTTGACCAGCCTGACAAGAATATCTCCCACTGTCTGCCAGCCGGAAGTTTCGCGAAGGCGACAGAAAACGCGGATCGCATACGGGAGCAAGCGAGACAATTCTAGAAGGCGTTGCTGTCGTATATAAGGAAAGCGCACTCGTCATCTTCTGCATAGTGGTTCAAGCAAACGTTCAAGATAGTTTAGACATAAATAAAATTTCACAGGATAAAGAAGATTCAGAAAAACCACATGTTACTGCTCTAAGTTTGCATAACAAAAAGTCAAAGTTGGAAACGGGGCTATACACAGTATTTTGGGAAGATATCTTGGGTCAAGTAAACAAACTAGTGAAATTCTGCAGAACCCTAGATTGGAAGTGAATACAGCCGCCTCAGCACTGGCGTCGCTTACGAGCTTCATAAGAACAAGACGGGAGAGCTTTGAAGAATATGAAGTGAAAGCTGCTGGATTAGCTGGTTCTGATTGCATAAGGTGAGAGAATGAAACACAGCGAAAACGCAAAATAAACGTGCGTTTGTCACTTCTTGACTGTGTTCAAGCACCAGAAGTTGAGCTGACCCCATCAAGCAAATTTCGAACTCAGAATTTCCTTGCTATCATAGATCAATTTGAATCATCATTGCGGCAGAGGATTGAGGCATACAAACTAATTGATACCCGTTTTGGGTTTCTCAACAAGTTGAATACACTTAGTAATGAAGAGATAGATGCAGCAGCTCCAAACTTAGCAGAAACATATAACAAATGATTTAGAGGATCAATTGGGAAATGAATTGATTCAGTTCAAGTTTTTTTTACCATGAGTTTGAAAGAAAATGGCGACGGAAATGAAAGTTTTCTTTGTTTTTCTAAACTCGTTTATAACATTTTTATTCTTATATAACCAATATTTCTTTCATAATTTAATCTTCGTGGCTTTATGAATGAGCAAAGAACAGATTTACTATATAATCGATTGTTCGTTTCAACCTCTTATATATAGTACAACAGTGTAAATATTCTAATTATACCAACAAAACATTTATTGCGCCAGAAATTGATATAAAAGCATAAAAAAATTACACAGAAATGAAAAATATCTGAGCTTTCATCTGAGGTCAGGAAAGGTGGATGTATAAACTCATCTTAGAAAAAAACGTTAAAGGTTGTTTTCCTAATATTGAGATTGCCTTAAGAATGTACCTGTCACTTATGGTCACAAAGAGCAGTGAAGAAAGGTCATTTTCAAAATTGAAGTTGATCAAAAACAGGCTTCGAACCACCATGTTAGAAGACAGGCTCAACGCTTTAGCTTACTCAGCAATGATATTTTAAGACAACAAAATTATGAAGATATTATAAGTAGCTTCATTAGTATGAAGTGTAGGCGTAAACTAATTAGCCATAAAGATTATATGACACTTCCGTTATAGTTAAATTGTTTGGGCAAGTTCTGTATTTGAATTAAATCATTATATATTATTTCTCAAAGGGTTTTTTTTGTCGGAACGCTATGTTTCCTTTACTACTTCATCAAAATCAATGATTGAGGCATCATTTTGAAGATTACGTTCCCCGCTAATGACGAAAAATAAACAAATTGTTTAAAATTAATGTTTACGTTAAAAAACTTTATTTTTAAAAACTTTTTATACAAATGTAGACACGCTTTAACAGAAGCGCCTTATTTTTCGAAAGTGAAAATATTGCTTTAGCGTTGTAACCTTCAAATCTTTCCTTTTTTGAATAAAAATGCACTTTAAATGATATTTCATCGTTTATTTAATAACAACAGATAAAAAAAAAACAAAGATTTATATTTTAATAAAAATAAACGATTTATTACAATAGAAACATAAAAATTAGTCAACTTCTCATATATTATTTTATATATTATTTCTCAAAGGGTTTTTTTTGTCGGAACGCCATATTTCCTTTACTACTTCATCAAAATCAATGATTGAGGCATTATTTTGAAGTACGTTCCCCGCTAATGACGAAAAATAAACAAATTGTTTAAAATTAATGTTTTCCTTAAAAAACTTTATTTTTAAAAACTTTTTATAAAAATGTAGACACGCTTTAACAGAAGCGCCTTATTTTTCGAAAGCGAAAATATTGCTTTAGCGTTATAACCTTCAAATATTTCCTTTTTTTGAATAAAAATGCACTTTAAATGATATTTCATCGTTTCTTTAATAACAACAGATAAAAAAACAAACAAAGATTTATATTTTAATAAAAATAAACGATTTATAACAATAGAAACATAAAAATTAGTCAACTTCTCATATATTATTTCTCAAAGGTGTTTTTTTTATTTCCCTTAATACTTCATCGAAATCAATGATTGAGATATTTTCAAGATTACGTTCACCGCTAATGATGAAAAATAAACAGATTGTTTAAAATTAATGTTTTCGTTAAAAAAATTTATTTTAAAAATCTTTTTTGTAAAAATGTAGAAGGCAATCTATTGACAATCTGTTCATTTATTTATTTCCACATTACCATTCGGTGACTGATCAAGATACCATGCGAATTATTCGCACGGGTCAACTTTTTTATAAAACTTGAGAAGACGCCATCTATTGACAATGTGTTTAACTAACATGCACACAAGCTGTTGGATTTGTTTATTATTTCTCAAAGGTGTTTTTGTGTCGGTACGGCATATTTCCCTTAAGACTTCATCAAAATCAATGATTGAGACATCATTTTGAAGATTACGTTCCCCGCTAATGACGAAAAATAAACAAATTGTTTAAAATTAATGTTTTCGTTAAAAAACTTTATTTTAAAAACCTTTTTATGAAAATGTAGACACTCTTTAACAGAAGCTATTTATTTTTCGAAAGCGAAATAAAATTTCAAATAATGCTGTAGCGTCGTAACTTCTAATACATCGTTTTTGGAATAAAAATGCACTTTAAAAAGATATTTCATCGTTTATTTAATAAGAACAGATAAAAAAACAAACAAACATTTATGTTTTAATAAAAATAAACGATTTATTACAATTAAAAACATAATTTGCCAACTTCTCATATATTATTTTTCAAAGGTGTTTTTTTTTTTTTTATCTCACTTAATAGACTACTTTATCAAAATCAATGATTGGGATATTTTGAAGATTACGTTCACCGCTAATGACGAAAAATAAACACATTGTTTAAAACTAATGTTTTCGTTAAAACACTTTATTTTAAAAATCTTTTTATAAAAATGTAGAAGGCGCCGACTATTGACAATCTGTTCATTTATTTATTTCCACATTACCATTCGGCGACTGATCAAGATATCATGCGAATTATTCGCACGGGTCAACCTTTTTATAAAAATGGAGAAGGCGCCATCTATTGACATTGGGTTTAACTAACATGCACGACAGCTGTTGGATTTATTTATTATTTCTCAAAAGTGGTTTTTTGGTGCGAATTATTCGCACGGGTCAACTAGTAATATATTATTTATGTTGTATAGTTAAGTACATTTTGCTTGTTCATTACATTCCTTGTTGTTATCTTGCATTTTGCATTTTTTAACATGTTTACTTAAAATTACGCTATGTTATTTTTAAAATCGCAATATTCATATTTGCGTATTTAGAAACATAGACTTGAATCTCAACTTTGTATTCTATTTTAATAATATAGTTGTTCAGAGCAATATTAATAAGTCATGTTAAATACCATTAAGGTATGTTACCTTAATGATGTTCAGTTCTTTTCATTTTTATCATCTCATGAATTCATCAAATTCTAAATACTGTATAGGAATGTCGTATGTAAATTTTCTGTAATTTAATAATAAACTTTAAACGTTTATTTTTAAGTTATTAATTGAATAATTGCTGAAAATGCGGTTTTTGTAGGTTAATTTTTAAAAAAAATTTTCCCCGGTAGAGCCCGCGCCACAGGTTCAGCCTAGGGGCCCAAACATTCTAAATATGGCACTGGAAAGATCCATTAACAATGATTTGGTTGTTTGGGATTGCTAGCCTTGCAAATGACAGACGCCAAGGAATGTCGCGTCCTCTTAACACGTTGCTCAGACGTGACAGAACAACTGGCTATTCCGTTTAACCGATTACAATATTCCACTTTAAGTAACCGAACATTAAGAATAAATGCGCATTTCGTTTTATCGTGATTTGTGAAACATATTCTTTGTTTTTCTAAACTCGTTTATAACATTTTTATTCTTATATAACCAATATTTCTTTCATAATTTAATCGCCATGCCTTTATAAAAGAGCAAAGAATAGATTTACTATATAATCGATTGTTCGTTTCAACCTCCTATATATAGCACAACAGTGTAAATATTCTAATTATATCAACAAAAGATTTAATGTGCCAGAAATTGATATAAAAACATAAAGAAATAGCACAGAAATGAAAAATATCTGAGCTTTCATCGGTGAGAAACTGGGTCGGCCGTTTCGTCCTTTTTTCTTTTGTGGACTCGTCAGCCAGACCCTCTGACCCGATGAAATGCGCAGATAGTGCAAAAGTGATAAGGGAAACCACTCCCACACCCGGCTGTGGTCCCCTCCAAAAGAAACCAAAACAGGCATAATTTCAATAATCGTTCTGGCCTGCTCGATCGTTCTGCAGGAATTTGAATATAAAGAACCAAGGCTGAACCCAATCTGTTTTAATATAAATAAAAGATATATTTTTCATTGCTGAATCATTTCTTTATACTTTTATATTAATTTCTTGCACGTTAAATCTTTTGTTTATATTAAACCAGTTTGGGTTCAGCCTTGGTTCTTTATATTCAAATTCCTTTGTGCCTGACGGTTCCGCAGGCCAGGATTTGAAATTATGCTGTTTTGGTTTCTTTTTTTAAATTTGTTTTCTTTTGGAGGGGACTAAGCCGGGTGTGGGAGTGGTATCCCTTATCACTTTTGCATTTATCTGAGCATTTCATCTGGTGAGTGAGTCTGGCTGATGAATGCACAAAAAGGATGAAACGGCCGTCCCATACTCTCACCGATAAAAGCTCAGGTATTTTTCATTTGTGTGTCATTTTTTTTTAGCTTTTATTCTAATTATATCGTTAAAATAGCTAAAGTATATAATGTCAACTATTTTCATCTTTCTTCTTTGAATTGAGGAAGTCTGCACCATAGACGACACTAACGTAGGCCTACCAGAAAGAGTTGCTGGTTTCGGATGAGCTACTGCATCCGAAAATGAAAGAAATCCAGCATTTTGGATTATTTTTTTTTAGGTTAACTATTTCCCTCGGAAAAAGGACATAACGTTTTTTTATTTTTTTTTTAGTTGAACAGCTACAACTATCATACCTCTTCCAAATTTATGAACACGCCTCTGATCGACGAAGAATACAGACATTTCAAAGTTTATTAACGTGATGTCGCAATCCACAAATAATTGATCAGCCAAGATTATGTCTAAATAAGGCAACTTGTTTATATGGTGATAATCTTTACTTTCTTGTTAGTAACGTTTTTTGAAAAACAACAAAGAATTGAATTTGTGATTTATTTATTTTCTTTAAATAGAAAACTTACTATTAAAAATATATTTTAAATAATGTAGGATACAAATATAACTGATTTCACCTGCTAATGCTATCAAAAAAATTCATTTGTTGATGCAAACAACATCAATTACATAATGATATTCCGAAAACCGGGTTAATCACTTTTGTTACTACCACAATTCCTTCAAATGAGTTATTTTGGTCAGAAATTTAAAGTAGCATTTGTCGTACAGAATTATTTTTCTGTTATATCCTTCCATGTTGTGCCAACAGATTGAATGAAGATGAGTTAAATACTATATTTGCAAACTTGTTAAGGATACCAACTGACATCTTGCATACTTCATTATTGAAGTAAATTTCAGCAGAGAAAGACTTCCTTACATGGCGAAATATGATCACTTACATTCGCCTGGAAATCTTGAAGTCAACATAGAAATGGCAATAAGGTTGAACAGCATCAAATCCCATATACTGCACAGGCGACTGACTTGTTGCTAATCTTTGTTTTGTTAGATTATGTGCATGCGGAAGAGAAAATGTGTCAAATTCATTGGAACAGAGTATTTCAACTATTTACAGGCACTATTAAAACTTGACAGGTGAAAGATTCATTAACTAATACCCTGTTGCCAGTTATTCTGTGAAGTGCAAAATTCAGCATATAATGAAAAATGATATACAACTACAGTTCAGTTCACGAAAGAAGAGCATTTGATGACGTAATTTTCTGATAGATTGATGTTTCCAAGACGTAACAGAGCCATCTATTGCTAAAATCCGTAACTGAATCTTGTAAATATTACGAAAACATTCTGGTTTTTTGTATTTTTTACAGATACGAATATATAATAATTAAAATTGAAATAATTAAAAACGTTCCACACTATTCCCCTTGCTTGGCTATGCAAAGTTTGTCCTTCCTTGGTCACGCTTATGTGATCATAAAATGACGCCATCTTGGACTGACTGTTCGGAGGTCAAGTTGATGACGTCATGACTAAGGTTGCCACCTCAGAACTAAGTCTCGCCCAAAGACGATGACTAACCCTCTCCCCCCAAAAGAAAAAAAAAAACACAAATGCATTTTTTTTTTATTTATATAAATTAACAAATTCAAAACTCACATTCCTACAAATTAAATAAAATTCTAATGATTACAGAGTGGTAGTTTAGCGTTTTTAATAATACAACTTTCTAGGATTTTCCTTAATTTTAAATCTTTCTTAAAACATAATTTTAACATTTGGATCATGATGTGCCCTAATTTTAAACAATGTTCTGCAACGTCGGAAGTATCTGAATTTTTACTTTTCAGCGCTCTACCGTATTCTAACTATAATAAATTTGAGTATTGTTTTATAAATTTATTTATATTTTTATTATTTATATGTATATATTCAATTTTACTTACACAACCCGGAGAAATAATAATTAAACCCGGAGCCCGAAGATAACTCACTGAAACCCCGAGTCTCCGGGTCAAACCCGGAGAGGTGGCAACCCTAGTCGTGACTGGTGACATTTGTTCCAGACAAAATCGATCGCTACATAATGACCATAAACAGCAAACCTTTTTTTGAAAAATACTATAGTTTTTGTGAAAAATGCACCAAGAAGCCCTTCTGTCTCACTGGTCTATCCAGAGGGGACGGTAGGATTTGTAACCCTGCCAATCCATCCCAAAATGAAAGAAATCTAACATTCATTTTTTGTTCGAAAGCCATCATTTTTGTTTGTAAATTCTCCTCCCATCCATTTTTTTCTTCTTTTTATTGGTTGAAAGACTAACACTATGATAACCTCTCCCATTCATCCTAGGCAGGTCTGTGTTCTGTGTATACCTGAGAAATTGTTGCAGAATTGTGGATCATATGGAAAAAAAAGTCATCAAAAGTCAATATTGTGATTATCAAAATTACAGTGTCTGTCATGCCAATGCATACTTACTGCTTTGAGATTGAAGTCTTACAATATCAATGTTGTGGACAAATTGAGGATATGAGGCAAGGAGAGAGTCATTTAACTATAAATGACTATTTATAGTTAAATGACTCTCTCCTTGCCTCATATCCTCAATTTGTCCACAACACTGATATTGTAAGACTTCAATCTCAAAGCAGTAAGTATGCATTGGCATGACAGACACTGTAATTTTGATAATATCCTCTGTTAATAATATCCTCTGTTAATATATTAATATCCTCTTACCATAGGCGGATCCGGGGGGGGGGGGGGGGGGGGGGGTTGGGGCTGTAGCCCCTCCCTTCCGCTGTGAATATAGATTGGCTAAAATGGGGTTTACAAAGGCTGCAGCCTGATAGACATTAAAATTGCCATGATGACAATTTCAATTGCTAATAAAAAGCTGGCTACTAGCTTAAGCTTCAGACTCAGAGATATAGTCAGCCCTTCAGAAAAATTAGCCCCCCCCCCCCTTCTTTGAAAAATCCTAGATCTGCCAGTGACTCTGACAGGAGGATTTGTGGATTCATTTCTCTTCCTTTTAACTGATGAAACTTGGAATCATTCGGTCAGAATTTTGTCAATAGATAGAACATATAATATTGGTTATCAGAAAATCCACCTGTGTTCTAACCTGTGACCTCAAAGCGATTAAAATTCAGTGTCTGGTGTGGGATCTCAGGGAATCCATAAATCCATTCATTGATTCGTTTGTCTGCGAAGTCACTCACTAAAACACATGGTTATTCACCGAAGAAAGGAATGTTCAAGACCTGTCACCTTGTGATTTTTACAGAGCTCATTAAAAGCATAAGCGTACAGGAATAACTTGTAAACCTAGGAAGAGTTAAAGGACATTTTACACCAAGAAAATAAAAAACATCTCATCTGCTGAATTGAGATCTGTTACAGCAAGAGAAACATATTTATAAAAATGCTTCCTTTCATGAAAATGATGCTGTGCATCACTACTGGTGGAAACCGTTTTTAGTACAATCTTTAAAATTGTAAATAATATTTTTAATAACATTCTTTAATAGTAAAATAAATAACTTTTCAACTTCAATATAATATTTTTTAGTCTTTTATCACTAATAAAACTTACTGCAATTAAAATATATTTTTTAGAATCTGCAGAAATACTATAATAAAATAATCCTTAAACATAAAAAAGTAAAATTAAAAATTCAATCATTAAATGCTGATTTAATCTTCTATCAGCATTAAATCAATTTAAGGAACACTGTTAATATGCTTTTAATCACTGATATATAATACATAATGATCTCTGTGAAAAGGAATGCGAAAAGCACGTAAAATGATTTGATTTAGCTTTTGCTTTTGTTTGGTATTCTGATTTGGAATTTCTTTTTCTTAGTTTATTTCCTTTTTGCCTGCTGAACGTAGGAAAAGGTTTTTGGTGGTGCCGAGTTGGCACCCCAATTAATTTCTTGCCTTTTTTGCTTTTGAGAGGTCACTGGCAAATGGATGGTGACCCTCCCTTATGATACTTGCGCCTGTGGTTCTTTTATCGGGGAAGGCGGGGTTGGGTTGAAGAGTCCAATGAAGGACGAAACGGCCATTCTCAACTTCTTCCCTATAATCGAACAAGAGAGGCAATTTCAATTATTCAGGTGCTGCCTTTGATTTCTCGTTTTTAAGCATTTTTCACAGCACATTAAATGATCTGATTTAGCTTTTGCTTTTGTTTGGTATTCCGATTTGGAATTTCTTTTTCTTAGTTTATTTCCTTTTTGCCTGCTGAATGTAGGAAAAGGTTTTTGGTGGTGCTGAGTTGGCACCCCAATTAATTT
>JAFIDM010047142.1:13037-24020 GCA_023159025.1 Thereuonema tuberculata
TTAACTATCACTTGGTTAAAAGATAATCAACCAATTCCCAATGAACTCTCCGTAAATGTTCGAGATTTTGATGAATACTCCAGTGTACTTTCAATTGATCCAGTTCGAGCTGAACACAGTGGAAATTACACATGTATTGCCAGAAACCATGCAGGAACTGTATCATATACAACATCATTAATAGTTAATGGTAATTTTAAGATATTGATTTATGTTTTATGATTTCTTTGTCTTGTTTAATTTGTTTTATTGGACGATTTTTATTTTTATTTTCAAACATTCCAGTAACAGAAAATGGATGGAACAACACTACAATGAAATCTGGCGTAACTCAATCATAAAATGTAAATTAAAATTGAATTTTACAAAATTTAGAATACACACCTTTTATCTATTTATCTCTTTATAGTTGAAACTCTGAATTTTAAATCGGGTAACAAAAATATTTATGGAAGTAGTTGACTTTTATCTTAAAAGTCTGTAAGATATTGAAAAGCTCGAACAATATCCTATTACATACATTTTTACTCATTGAAATTTCCTACTTTGATGAAAGCAATTAAATCGATGTTAAGAGCAAAAATTCTATCGATGAGAATATAAATAGGGATTTATTTAGAAAGCTCTAAATAACTAACTTTATTTTAACATATTAATGTTTTCTTTTTGTGTTAATATTGTTTCTACATTTGAAAAATATCTCATAAAGTATTTTAAAATATGAATTTTCTTAAATTTATTATCAATCATTTTGATAATATTGCTTAGGTTGCCTTTATTTGCAGGAACTGTATCATACAAAATAGTTAGTTTAAGTAATTTAAAAAGAATTTAATTTTTTATTGGTTTAGGATATATTTTAATGTACTATATTTTTCAGGTTTTTTGAAAACTTGTAATAAACTGAAATTAAAAGGATTAGGACGGAAAATAAAGGAATTTCTGACATCAAAATTAAAAATCTGAAACGAACTAAAGTATATTTTTTTTGATAAAAAGAAGTTTAACGATGATTCAAAGAAATAAGGAAACAAACGAAGGCATTTAAGTTATAAGATAGGATTCGCACCCTGAGTTGTCAACAGGAAGAGAGGAAATGGTCTGTCCCAGTCTCTTCCCGGTGACACTCAGGGTGCGAATCCCATCTTGTAATGTTGTGCCTTCGTTTGTTTACTTATTTCTTTATATTTTTTTTTTATTTAATATTACTTTGGTTTCCTTAATTTTTAAAATGGAAAACTCTGGATTTTGACTTTTCTTTGATTCACTGTATCTGTCATGTGTTTTTGTAGTATTCAAACTAATAATAATGTAGTATATTTTTTATTACAAGAAAAGGAATCCTTAAGATTCGGCTGAATTTGAAAAGCCATGTACTGAGAACTACAGGAATTATAATTTGATGTACAGGCTATGTTACAAAGCAAGTTACAATAAAGGAAAAATTTCTGAAATTACGATTTTCGTGTGGAAAGTGAAAAATAATTAATGTATTACAAAGTTTTACCAGTTGAAAGAAAATTTTTTTTTCGTAGTTTTTTTTGTTAATATAACATAAGTTCTTAGTAATAGCAATTGTTGTATACCGTTGTCTTCTTAAAATTACAAAGGTTTTTCATGATATAGTTTTATCGTTCTTATTGGGATTTATTATTTTTAATATTTAGATGCAATCACTGTAAGACTCTGAGATTTCCTTAAAATAACAGACTTAAGATTTCTAATTGCATTTCTTTCTATTTCCCATAACCTCTTTTTAATTTCAGTTCCTCCTAAATGGACACTGGAACCTGAAGACATGACTGCCAGAAATGGAGAAGATGTATTTGTCCACTGCAAAGCAGAAGGTTTGCCTATCCCTGTAATCACGTGGATGAGAACTGAAGGTAAAATTATATTTTGAAGTTTATGTATGCTTGATTAAGTTATTATTCATAAAGTTCACAGGAATTACAGCATAAATTAAAAATTATTTAATAATCTGTAGAAGAAATTACCTGATCGTTTTAAATATTTGTTTAGGAAAAAAAGGTAGACGCAAGTTAATCTCTGGAAGACAGGATATGTCAGTTTATCCGAATGGTACTCTGTACATAAAACATGTGACCAAATCAATTGAAGGACACTATTTCTGCACTGCTGAGAATAACGTTGGAAAATCCATCAGTAAATCAATCTTCCTATCCGTTATTGGTAAGTTCTAACTTAAATTTCTAACATCTTTTAGTTGTCATGATAACTTCCGAATACGGTAAATTCTAAAGATAGTTGTTTCTGAAAAGCAGTATTTTTCTTACAGTTCCTTGTAATTAATATTTTTTGACTGCACTTAAGATCCTCTCGAAAATCTCAAAATTCCGGAAATTAAGTATTTTGTAAAGTTTAGATCAAATTTTTAATATTTTAAATATTTTAATGTTTACTCAATACGCTTTTGATTTACATGTAAAAATAAAGATTTGTATTATTTATTTTGCAAAAAAATTTGGTTTTATTTACTTATAGGAATTGATATTCAATTCTTTATATGTAATTTAGTAAATATTGACTTAAAATGTTATTTAGTTTGTTTTTAATTATTGCAGAGAATTTTATATATTTTTCTAAAAAATTTTTTTCCATCTTTACCCTACTTTTCTGAAGAACAAAATTGTAAAAAGAGAAAAAAGAAAATTGCTAAGCAAAGTAACTGTATTTATACACTATAGTAAAGATATTTATAGAATTGACTATTTTATTGGATACATTTATGCTTGTCATTTGCCAGAGTTAGTCTTCTCAAGATGCCACGAGTTCTGTCTGAGATGTCGTTTCTACAAATGGATTATTTGACTTGTTTATGTTCAATAATATCTTTAATTTTTAATTCTTTCTCGACCCCACTATTCATGGCCACAGGAATGTTCCCGATTTAACAACATCATTGTCATTCATGAAAGACCCAGCGGAAGGCTTATAAATACCTACAACTGGTGAATCTTTAATCTACAACCTGTTGTTATTCCAATTACAGTAAAATTAAAGTAAAGTTATATTATTGAACATAAGCAGGTGTTATTCCAGTGTTCGTTTTCTATCTACCTTCTTTAAATGAAAAATTCAGGGCTATTTGACCCAATATGTACTGAAGCAATCCATAGGGTTGTTATAATTACAGTATCCCTATATGGGGATGAATGGAGCAAATTTAGACAACAGGTTCTTCAAAAGATGCGCTTGCTATTTATTGAAAAAAAAAATAGTTACAAATTTGTCACGACATGGCGCTGTGGCAACACAAATCACTTGAACAGGGCTACAATTGTTCAATGTGTCCTCCACTGTGGTCAGTAGTTTCCATTCAAAGAATAGCATTTTCTGTTGCAGAAGGTAATATGCCAACTGGAATAGCATTTTATTCAGGGCATCAACACATGGCATCTAATTCTGTCCTTCAGATCTGACAGAGTATGACATCCTTCTCGATACATCTGGTTCTTCAAAAAAAAAAAAAAAAATCACAACCAAAAAGCCGTATGAAATGATGTCTGGTAATCTAGGTGGCCAAACTTGCATGATTACGGTATCCCGAAGGCACCCGCGTTGTTGCAACTCTGGTAATTCGAAATTTGCAACATTTCATAATACCACTATCCAGTGATGAAACAGGTGCGGGGACCCAGACATTGTCGGCATTGCTGTTGTAGTGCAGGCATCTATGATTTTGAAGAGTCTGCTTGGCTGTTATAGAGCTGATTTGTAAACATTATGAAAATAACTTAAGTTAATGCCACAGCGCCATCTAGTAATAAATTTTGCAACTAATTTTTTTTTTTTTTTAAATAAATGACGAGCTCATCCTTTGAAGTAACCAAATTTCTCTTCTTAACTAGTCTAAGAACTCGCTCCAGTGCCCTCTAAGTAAGATACTTTAAATTTAACAACCCTGTATTTTAATATGATGTATCTACCGGAATTGGATCTGAGTAAAATTTATATGGCGTCCCGAAATACTAAATTTGCGCAATGAACCAAAAAAAACAAAAAACAAAAACATTACTGATATTGTAAAATGATAAAAACACTAATCAGGATAGTTCTCGATTATTTGATGGACAAAAATTCCAGTGTGACTTTGGTGAATAAGAGGTACTTCAAAATAAACAAAAACATGGTAAATAGATAGACTTCGTCATCTCTTTTTTTCTTTTAGTGTCTTTTTTTGCACAGTTTTTACAAATTTTTTCATGATTTCATTTCTGATAAAGAATGTTCTAATGAAGAATGGTCTGTAGGTTTAAAATCGTCCACAATTCATTGTGCTTGATTAATAATGGATAAGAAGCAGATAATTTCCTGGATCCCAGTACTTTAGAAGCATCCCGAACGTTGTGTTACTTAGTAATTTAGGGGTTACTTAGTTTCTCTTCTTAACTAGCCTAAGAACTCTTTCCAGAGCCCTCTAAGTAAGATACTTTAAATTTAACAACCCTGTATTTTAATAAGATATATCTACCGGAATTGGTAGATATATGAAATTTATATGGCATCCCGAAACACTAAATTTGCGCAATGAACCAAAAAGTTTGTGTTACTTAGTAATTTAGAAACACAATAAAAAGTTTCTTTCTTAATTATGTATGCCATATTATAATCCAATATATTATTATGTACATATTATTATGGAAGTTATTCATTTATGAAGGAAGAGTGATACTTCACTTCGATATGTTTCATGCTTTACTTTATTCCGTACATTTTTCTTTGAATTTTCATGTTAATAAAAGAAAGTATATGAATTTCTATTTGTTATTTTTCAGCTCCCCCTGAAATTCTAGTGGAATCTCAGTATGTAACAGCAAAGAAAGGAGACAATGTGACATTGATCTGTTCCTGTTTAGGAAATCTTCCCATTGAATTTAAATGGAAAATTGGTAGTCAAGAAATTCAAGCACACAAAGATCAAAGGTAAGAAGTTTCTCATATTTCTATCTTAAGTTGATCTCGAAAGATCAAATTATCTCCAAGTTTATTTTTCTGAACTAATTGTATAATAGTAAAATTATTTCCCCTAATTAAAATATTACAGAGAATTCTGACGTAACTGATTCATCAACTTTTGCTAATTCCTCAACAGCTTCAGAACCTTATTACTGATTTTTTTCCATCAAAGGTTTTTACTGTCCCTTGATATGTGTTGGGTGAATGAAAGGAGATGAGAGTCGTAGCTTCAATACGAACTTGTATATTCTGGATCAATTCAACTGTTTACAGGCTATAAGTGGAATAAGTGGGATGGATAAGTGGAATGGATCACTAGTAAATCCGAAAAAGGTGTACGCAGCCAATCTTGAGAGCTCCTAAATAAGAGAGGTTCAACCAGTGGACAGCGACACACTTATGTGCCATGAGAATGCCCTTGGTGTGCCGCAAGAAAATTCTGAGATGGCATGTATAATAAATATTTTAGGCCTACGTAAAATATTCTACAACGAATATTTGACGTAGAGTCAAATACATTAATTTTGACGTAGAGTCAAATACATTAATTTAGACTACATTCTTGACTTCAAAAAATCGAGGCCAAAAATAGTTAAATAGCATTCTGTGCCACTCTAACAATGAAGTTTAATAAGTATTACTTCACTATTCAATCCACTTTTTTTCCCTCCTTCAGTTCAGAATATTTTTAAATGTTTAAAATAGACATTGTGCAAATTATGCTGAGGTTTTTCCAAAGGATTCTGTTTCACGTATTAAAGTATTGAAAAAAACTTGATGTATCGTGGGATATTAAGAACAGTGGGATATTATCAAGATGGCAAATTTTACCAAGTATCGTAAATAAACGCGCCATGAAGCACATGAAGGTTAAAAGCACTGCCCTAGATTATGCATCAGCAGCGACGGATTGTCCTCACTTCTGGGAAGTGGACCCTGCCTAAGTTTGTTTCAATTTTGTAGCCTGCAGTTATTTAATATCTGCTCAAATAGTGAACCAGCTAATATTATTCTAATTCTCTTTACTTTGTGGCTAAATAAGTAATGAGAATCAGAATAATATTAGGGTTCACTATTTGAGCAGGTATTAAATCCAATTTAGTTTTGATTCTTCAAATTTTCGATTTTTGCAATAAAAGTGATATAAATGGTTAAAAAACGTGCTGATTACAAATTTAAAAATTGCCTACCTTATATAAGCACGAGTGATGTTTAGTTTAAAAAACAACAAGAGTATCTCCAAGTATCTTTTTAAAAAACGAATTCAGTACTGGAGGATGATTTTAAAGTTTTAAGTTTTAAATTTTAAAATTTTTGATACAACACTTGAAAATGGACCTTAAATAGCAGAATGGTCGGAAACGTTGTGTATTTTAGCTTGTTGTTTTTTAAACTAAACATCACTCGTGCTTATATAAGTGATATAAATTGTAGCTAAATTTTAAAAGTGATATAAATTGTAGCTAAATATTTCTGTCACTTTTATTGTAAAAACCGAAAATTTGAAGAATCAAAACTAAGTAGGATTTTTTGGTTTGTTCTTTATCGTATCTTTAATTTTTATTAAAGTTACTTAATCAACCGGAAAACGCAATTGTAGTGATGTTAGGTTTCCAAAGAAGAAGTGGGAGGTTAAAATATTATACCATGTTTTTAAGGTTTTATCAATGTAAACACTGAAAGTGATAGAAAACAACGGGCAACCGTATAATATCCTCTTTTCCGCTGCTAAGCTTCTTACATTTTAATACGAATTCTAATTAAAGGATTCAAAACAAACAATGATTAAGTTATGAGATAACTCC
This sequence comes from Thereuonema tuberculata, assembly GCA_023159025.1. Classification (NCBI taxonomy): domain Eukaryota; kingdom Metazoa; phylum Arthropoda; class Chilopoda; order Scutigeromorpha; family Scutigeridae; genus Thereuonema; species Thereuonema tuberculata. Next base: position 19,823 of record JAFIDM010047142.1, read on the forward strand.
TAAAATGTCTTCTTTAATCACAACAAAATTTCATTTTCTTTAACAGGAACTTCTTCAGGTTGAATAACTGAAGGCTAGGGAGGTGAAAAAGCGTAGCCACACAGGGGCCCGAAAGGCTCCAGTTAGATTAGCATTTTTATAAATATGTTTTAACTTAATCATTGTGTGTTGTTTTTAAGTTCATTTCCACACACGTTAAAGCATTTAACAAATTCTAATTGTTATGTTTTAGAAAATGCTTTGAATCCTTTTTTGTGAATGTCGATATATCTCTAGAAATTTATCCAACAAAATTACTTCATGAATAAACTATCTTCTTAGAAATTATTCATTTTTTAAATAAATTTATATTAATTGTTGCAAAATCTATTCAGTTGCCCGTTACAACGAAGGTTATTGGTGGAAACTTTAAAACTGTTTTAATTACGTATTTTGAAGGTTCCACGTAGAACAGACAAATATTTCTGGAAATACCACTTCTAAATCAGAATTGACGATTTTGTGGGTGGATAGAAAAGATTCAACCAATGTTCAATGCATTGCATCTAATGAATATGGGAAGGATGAAGCTGAATTTAGGCTACAGATTCAAGGTAAGGTTTTTGCGATTGATATTTTCTGATAAATCATGTAGAATATTCGATATAATCTACACTATTAATAGAGTTGACAGCATATTGAAGGAGTCAATTTCGATCTCCATCGTGGATTATTATCCTCCAAAGTCTATAGGGCAACAGTCACTATGTTACAGATCGTAGATATGTATGTACAGCACTCCTCCGAACGTTCATAGCCGGTTTATTTGCGAACCTTTAATTTCACTTTTTTTAAAATATTTTTTTTAACTAAAGAAACTACAGAAATATTATTCCTTGTCAAATATATATATATATATATATATATATATATATATATATATATATATATATATATATATATATATAAAACTAAGTCAACACCAATTGGCACAAAGAAATACATACAACATGTTTATATAAAACCAATTATTCAATTATTATCACCGTAAATAAAATAGCATTTGTTGATAGGAACTAACAGTTCCTAACAGGGTTGGAATTGCAATCACTTAAAAGTAATAATAATAAAAAAAACAACAACATAATAAAAACATAAACTCAAATTCTAAGCGAATTTTCGGGGCCTGTTATCCATTATCCCTTTATCAAGCTCATTCTATAACATGAAAGATGACAGAAATTTTCTGGATTAACAATGACTAATGGCGATTTATAGAAACAACAAAATACTATTGTACTACAATAAAGTTGATAATAGCATTTTACGATATCGATTGTAGGAAATAATATAACGTATATTAAAAATATTGAAATGCATTTAATATTAACAAACTTGATAAAAATACATCATAAGCAAGCTGCATTTATACATACAACATAAGAAAGAAAGAATAGCTTTCTTTCCTATTTTTTGAAATAGATCTTGTTGCTTTAAAAGTAGATTACCAATTTCTTCTGCTGCTAATGTAATACTTTGTATATCATATACTACATATGTACTATGATATACAAAATAGTAGATTGGTAAATATTTGGTAACTTGGTAAACATATTCCTAAAACATTTCTGAGAAATCTATTGTTTCTTTCTTTTATTGTATGTATAAATGCAGCTTATGATGAATTTAAACAAATTTTGATTTTTTACATTGCTGTATAAAATATTAATATTTTTAATAAATATTATTGTTGTATTATTACCTATAATCGAGTAACGTCAAATGCTATTACTAAATTTTTTGTAGCATAATAGTATTTTGTTGTGTTCTTCTAAATCGCTATGAATCATTGTTAATCCAGAAGATTTTTGCCATTCATATAATGGAAAGACCTTCAAAAAGAGATGCCGTAAAATAGGCCCGAAAATTTTGCTTGGAATGCTGATTTTCTGTTTTATATAAATATTAGTCTTGAACTACTACGTGTAAACCTAGAATGTTTCCAATTTATGTTAATATTCTGAAAACGGCTTTCGCCTATCTTATATGTGTAACTTTATTAATCAAATTACTGAATTCGAAGATTTATAAATGAAATTCAGGTCTCTTTGAGCAAAAAGATCTTCTTAAAATAGTTTAAGATTTTTCATATAATCCCACGAAGTTTTAATATAATTCTAATATGATGATCATAATTTGTCAAATATACAATGAGTTGACCTTGTATATTTATTTGAAACCTTTGACTATGATTAGCTAAATCATTTATAGTGTCTGGATTTTAAGTATTAAAATACTGGACTTTAGACGTCAAAACTTATTTTATTTGAATCTCCTACAAATCAGTGAAATAACTCACCTAAATAAACTATCAAAGGCAAGGCATTCTATGTAAATATTATCAAGCAGACATTGTGTATTAATGGCACTGTGAAATATCTTCAAAAAAATAATAACTATGAGATATTCTACAAAATTATCAGCCCTTTGATATCCTATTCAAATACTAGTCATGAGATATCTAATGTGATGTAACGCATATCTTAAGAGAACTTTAAAATATTTAATTAAGTTCGTAAATATTAAACCATTTAATACTAATAAAGTATTTTATTTTTTTATTGTAGTTTATTTGATGATAGACCTTAAAATGTTGCTATTACTTTAATTTCAGATATTCCAGATCCTCCAGTTCTGGAATCTTCGTCTCCTTCTGGCAATAGAAGCGTTCATCTGAAATGGAAGTCAAACTTTGATGGAAACACAGCAATTTTAAAATATATTATTCAGTTCAAAAAGAATACTGGTAAATTGAATGTTGGTTTTCTGTGAAACACAGATATTTTCATTTTTGTAAGAGTATTACTGTTAGTAAAAGAAACAGTTTTCGGTAACTCACAGTTTCGTTTTTATCTTATTTTAGATAACTGGCAATACAAGACAATGACTAAGATCATACAAGATTCAGATCTTTCAACTGAAGTAGATGGTCTTCAACCAGCAACCACTTACCAATTCCGAATCTTAGCTGAAAACAAGATTGGAAACAGTAGTTTTAGTAATGAAATAACAGTCACAACTGATGACGATGGTAAGAAGGATTTTTGTTAAGAAGGATTAAGTTTTAGCAATAAAATAATTTAAAAACGATAAATGGCTTCTGTTATCAACTGATTTATTATTTACACTACAAACTTTTCCAGAGCACATTTGGTAAACTTAAACCAAACATTTAAACATTTGTTTTAAACTGAAATTCTATGTTTTAATTTTTTGTCTTAAAGACATTTTTAATTAGCTTTTACAGTCATTACAGAATGGTAATTTTCAACTATAAAACCTGTGGAACCTTCATTAGGAATTTTAAAGGATTTTTTGGTGAAGTGAAGTGATGATGAAGTGAGCAATCACCGACAAATACAGAAGTTGCAAGGTTAATTCTACAAGTAATCAGAGAATTGCGAAGCTGGAATACTGTACATAGAATTTCCTTTGAAAAAAGAAATTGTGAAACCGATTGAATCTGAGCTCAAAAGTAAAAATGTTTTACGACCTCTTTATAATAAATGTTTCTCTGAATATTACACGAAAACATATTTGTCGCACAATCGTTAAAATAAATCTTTTCCTTAGTGTTTTTGTTAGATTTTTTTATCCTAATGCCATAAATATTTTTAGTATCGTATTTAAAACTGAAATTGAAATATATTTAAAGGTTCCACTGTTGTTCAGGTTCTCCGAAATCCACTATTGTTCATTTTCTCGTACAATTCAATGACGTATTTACTGATTAATTTAAGTATTTTTTTTATTTAATTTTAATAGTTCCATCAGGGTCTCCTCAAAATATAGAAGTGGAATCCATTGATACTCACACCCTCAGAATTACTTGGAAGGTAATATTTTCAGTTTAAGATTTTTATTTTGAAGATTTCACAATGATTTCTGAGATGCAAAAAAATAACCTCATTGTCTTTTTCTAATTTGCAGCCTCCTAAAAAGAATACGTGGAACGGTGCTATTCGTGGTTATAATATTGGCTATAGGATTCATGGCTCCAATGATCCTTTTGTATTTACTACCTTAGAAGTACCTGAAGATTATACAGAGGATCTCATCTATCAACTGACTGATTTGAAAATGTTCAGCCAATATGGAATCATTGTTCAAGCTTACAATACTAAAGGAACAGGACCAAGTTCAGAAGAAGTTCTGGCTA
>JAFIDM010047143.1:0-18119 GCA_023159025.1 Thereuonema tuberculata
ATCCATTGTTCTCACGTGCTTACACACAACAAAAGAACATACTCTTAACTTTCGGTTTTAATGAAAATAAAAAAATATAAATATTTCAAAGCCTTGATGTTAGTTTTAATTTAATTTTATCAGGGATTAAAAATTGAATTTCTCACACTAACATTATTGGTCATGAGATTGGATCCATTAAATAAACAGCATGATGCCGTAATGTGTTTGTTGCAAAAATTCTATATTTTAGATTTTTATTGTATTATTTTACTGTGATACAGTACAATGAACTAAAAAAAGCTATTAACTTTTTTATTTAATTCTAAATAAAAGATGTTATTTAATTCTACAATTTCATTGAACCTTTAAAACTTTAATTTAATTATTTAAAAAATTAAAGTAATACAATTGCTATTTAACTAATCCCTTGATCCTTGTTGGATCATTATTCATTGGGTAAAGAACATTGAAAATATTGCAGGGGAAATGGGAGAACCCTGACAAATCTACTCAACTCGGATTCTCTACTATGATACTCATACGAAAACTGAACCCTGACTAAGAGGTGAGAGGTCGAAATCTTCCTGACACGTCAACTGAATATCAACGTCTTTAATTGTTGTCTTTATTTGAATAAAAAAATGTAATTAGTTTCTTTAAAAGGAAACCCAAATATTAATGATTTAAAGGAAACAAGTTTGCAGCGACTATGTACTCATGGATATTATTTTATTGTAGTTAATGTTAACCAAAAGGCTGTTTTTTGGAATTATTTACAGTTTACAGATGAATGAATTCATTTGGATAGGATCCTCTCAGCACAAAATTGACAAAAACTTCCTTTACGCAGTGTTAAGTAAATTCTCAAAACGATTCACTTCAGCAATCACAAAATATTCAGATTACGGAAGAATTCTCAATACAGGATGACCACTAAAATCACAGAAATCTACTTTAAAAAATGAAGTAAATTATTGCTTAAATTTCTCATTGTACATAAATTACTTTTCGATATTTGCTAAAACATGAGGATTATTATTGGTTCATGTATTCATGTGATTTGTATCCTCCCTTAAGTGTTGGTGACTGAACCAAACTGATTTATAATATGTCAGCTCGCGGTCAATGAATGCCATCATTTATTACAAGAGAATACAACAACTGGGTTCCATCAAAACTCGGCAAATAAAAATTATGAGGATGTGTAGAATGTCAAGCAGGATTTATTGTTACATCAATCAATACAGCCCCAAGTTAAATTCATTAAAAACACCGCATTTAAACGATTTTAAAAATTTTTAGCCATAAAATAAAAGAAAGTTTATAATGATGATAAAATAAGTAAACGAACAAATAAATTGAAAGTGTCTGACAGAACTTTTCCGAAAAATTTAACTTTCTGGCATGAAATCTATGTGCACAAATCGCAAAATCAAAGTTTCTGTTATTGTTTTAATCATTGACACAATCATTGACTGTTGTTGATCGATGAGGGTCATTCAAATTAAGTGCCAATTCGGTGTCCAGCCCATATGATTAAACATAAAACGAACATAAAAGTATTTTAGGTGTGATTCGTTTCGGGCCAAGAGAAATATAATAAATTTTAAAATAGAATATCCCATAACATATTTGTGAAATAAATGCATTTGTCTACAAATTTCAATAAAGACAAATGTTATGTAGTCAAATGGCATGTCCCTCGCCACATTGTGGGCTTTCTGAACTAGCCAAAATGCGTTATTTAAAATGACAATTAAAACAAATATTCACCATAAGGAGTATGGATGTGCACTTTTTCAAATAAATTTAATTTAAATAAATCCCTTGATTATGAATTTGGAAATGGATCTTTTTAAATCGTCCCGTAGATTTTCTCATTTGCGTTACTTTTAAACTTTTCGCCTGAAATTCAAATTTTACCGCGCGAATTAAAATAGATGTCACTACTACTATTTCCGCTGGTCTTTGTCGTGTCGGCTGTCATATTAACAATGGCGGCTACGATCAGCTGAAAGCCTCCTGAATCTGATTATTTCGCAAGAAAAGTTAGATATTCTATACTTTGTTACGCTATTTTTAGATGAATTACTTTGCACATGAACAAATTGGTTGTTGTCACAGTAGCGTCGGCACTTATTGTGGGAGTGTAAAATTTTTTTCGATACGGAGTATTAACTAAATTATTAACTGTATGCGATAGGGTTCGTAACCCTAATACCTTCGATGTATTCTGGAACTTTACTTTGGTCCTTAATCAGGGTGAATAAACTTTACATGTTTACTGTAAACTGCTACACACCATAAAGTTGTAACCTTCTTGGTTGTTCTTCTGAGCCCTAAAATAACCCTGATTGAATAACTGTAATGCTTAACTACTTTAGCAGAGTAAATAAATACATTTACACTCAACGTTAAATCAATAATAATTTATTTACAGAACGAAGAATCAGTTCCTTTACAGACATATAAATTCTTCTTCTGTTATTCTTATTTTTCCATTAACACTTGTATGGTATCAGCCTGAATATTAACTAACAGTTCTTTGTATTAATATCCGCTTTATTGAAAGTTCGTTAACACTTGACCTTTCTTCTAAAATGCAAAGACTTTACTTTAAACTTTTAATACTTTCTTTAGACGTCTTCATAAGACTGTGAATTTTTCCTTTAAGTTCTAAACTAAATTCTTTAACGTTTAACAGAGTCCTCGGAAAAGAATTCACTTGATCCTTTTACCTATCAATACTTTACATTAATAAGAGTTCACCTTTTATTAATGAACATTCTTTATCATTAAACTTAGTCCGTAATATCTTGATTAAATCTTCTACTTATAAAAGCTTTATCATCTTGATAAATCCTTGCGCTTTGCTAGCTAAGAACTTTCTATAAATCTTTAATCTTTAGCTTTACTTGCTTGAATAATCTTTTAATAAATTACTTTAAAGCTTGGACTAGTCTTTATCTTTCTTAAATTATTGATTAATCTTTAAACGCCGTTAAATACAATCAGGAATAGGCATTTCGATTCTTCCGAAAAAAATATCGTTCTGCTGAATTAAAATGAAAATAAATTGACTTACATTATTTTCATCTTTGAAGTTTTGTCGTAATTAGAACATCCTTCCATAAGCCTAATCTCGTCGTATGTTGCGTTGCCTAGCGACAATAAAACAACTCCTGAAAAATATCACAAATTGAGATTAGTTCCTTTGGCATATGAAGGTTGAAAATCCTATTTCAACTCTCGATAAATTCCTTGCAATAATTCGATACACAAATCCTTTTCCTTTGATCGAATAAAATTGCCAAAGATTCCATCGTTGATTCCTGAGCCTTAAGAGAACCAACGGCCTTCCGAAATGCATCTATTCATGGTGAAATCAGAACTGCATCTGTTCAGTCATGGCGGCCTCCTTACAATGACACACAGTTCCTCTGATCGCGAGTCTTCAATTGTTGCTTTGAACAATTGGTCTGAAGTCAAGACTCTTTGCCGTGAGCTTTTGGCTTGCGATTGTTGTAGCATCTGGATTCCTTCGACGTAATTGTTCCTTGTGATAATTGCTTATTTAAATTTTATTTACACAACACTTATCGACCTCATAGAGAAAAAGACTGCCGCAAATAGCAACCTAAACTAACTGCAACAGACCGAAAGGCGGGAAAACTCAACTGTGTTACTTATCACCTGCGTTACCAAGCTGAAGTAACGCAAATGAGAATAGAGTAAAACCAATGAGGAATTAACCACAAACCGTGGAAATAATAGTTATTATTTTTTATTTACCAGCAGAAAACACAATGGCTCCGAAAAAACAAAGAATGTCAAACACAGACGAATATCCAGTGTATCCCCCATTCTATGAATAATTCCACCAGCACATAAAAATAACAAAGCCTTAAACAAAGCATGAAAAGCAAAAGGGGGTGGCTGATGGTGTGGGGGCTGTAATAAAACAATTAGCGGATAGCCAAGTGCAATTCGGCAAGTACATTCTGGGACGCAATGTGTCTTTTCGACAATCTCAAAGGAAAAACTAACGTCCAACTACTTTATGTCTCAGAAGCAGACATCAAACAAGCCAGGGACAAAATCCCAGGAGATCTTGTCCCTATCAAAGGAATCTCCGCTATTCACCAACTGCCACTTCGACAAGTGGGAAATTAAAGTACCGGGAGTTGTCATGTTTTTGTGACAAAAACACATTGAGTGATCACTGTTCTTGTATTTTTGCAATGAAATCAGCAAACCTTCTATTGGATGACCCTGCACCGAAGAAACGCTTTAGCACTAGCAATGTGTACGCAACTACTGATGATAACACTGCGACTGAAACTAAGCTCAATTCTTCTCAACCAGAACATGAAGAAAACCCCTCAGAGACTGAATCCCAGGAGGAGTGCTTTGAAGAACTTGAGATCAAAATGACGAATTTGAACTTGGGTTGTTTGTGCTCACAAAATTTGAGGGAGGGGGGCGGAAAAAGGTCTGGTACCGATATGTGTGCTTCACTGAAGCTGTAGATGGTGAAGACGAAGTGCAACTCATTGGACTAAAGAGTGTGGATGACAGTAATAAAAGATTTGTAGTCTATGAGTCCGATAGGTCATCAGAACCATTTGGAAATATTTTAAAAATTCTACATACACCAAAACTTAAAACTTTAACAGAAAAACTGTTTACCGTATTTCCACGAAAAATCGATGAATTAAATGAAAAAAAAAAAAGTTGTATTTTCTTATTATTTTTCATATTAAAATATGTTTACTGCCCTCAAAACCTCATTTGTGTTACTCATTCTCATTAGTGTTACCCATTCTCATTAGTGTTACATAAGTCAGACAAAAAAAATCTCACTTTGTATACGAAACAAGTTTATTAATTTATAACCATGTATCAGCAGAGATAGAAGTAGACTAACTCTAAAGCCTGTTTACGATTCAAATCATTTGGACAACTACTTAGAAAGAAAATTAGTCGATAACCTACTGAGTTGGTAACACAGTTGATAAAAAACGTGAAATACTGTAAAATTTGTAAATAATATCGAAACGGTTCTTGGCCTGACAGGTTCGGTCACGCCTAGGACAGCTTTTCACGAATTGAAAATACCATAACAGTTGCAGGTGAAGGGGTGATTTAGTCTTAAGAGCAGGTAACGCAGTTGAGATTTTCAGACATTTTAAAATCTAATTCGAGGCGTAAATCATACAAAATTCATGTTATAACATCCTTTTATTGAGAAAGGAGAGTTGAAATGCGGTTTTTGTTGGTCAAGTGTTTTGGATGTAAAATTGGAAAATATTTTTTAAACTCTTGCCAGCTTCATGATATTGGCACTTAATTTGAGAATGACCCATGACTTGCTTTTGTCATCATCTTTATCATCAGCTTCATCATTGAAAAGACTTTAGAACTTGCTCTGAACTTTGAACATTAATGACTTTCCCTGTGTTGTTTTTAAACGTTATTGAAAAATTAATTTCATGTTTGTGGTGAAATTCTATTCAATCTTGTTTTTTCCAACACACTATAGTTTTATGTAATGCATCTTTTATTGATATACGAGTACAACATCGTACTAATACTAAAATAAGTTAATTCAACGAGAAATGACATCAAAATACTTTTTCTATTCGATAAATGTTTTGTTCTACATTAGTTTTTACTGATTTTTTTCTGTTTTTTAAATAGTTTTTTTTAAACGACGATGATCTAGATGAGTACATTTATAATACTAACGATATTCATAATATGAACTAAAAAGGGGAGAGAGGGAAGGGGAGCTTCTTAAAATTATCTCGCACATGGCCTCGCGAATTATTGCGACACCCCTCATACATCTAATTATTTTCTTTTTTTTTATAAAAAAATGTTTTATAGTATCTTTTTAATTCATGATCGATATTTATTGATGAAATTATTAACTTAGAATGAATAAGTTGAAAAGAAGTTTAACGCGTCCGATGATTCAAAGAAATAAGTAAACAAACGAAGGCACAACGTTACCTTCTGAGTCTGTCATCGGTGGAGTTTGGCTGGCTGATGAGTCCTAAAAAGGACGAAACGGTCCGTCCCAGTCTCTTCCCCGTGACAACTCAGGGTACATCTCCTAATGAATAAATTATACATTAAAAAAAAAAAACTAAAGATAGAAAAGGCGTGAAATAGTTTAAAAATAATATTTTTCCAATGTATAAATACGAGACTTAATTGGATTACAAAAAAAAATATTCCCTTAATAAAAAGATTAGGTAAGACGAAAGCAACAGAGTGAAAGAATGTAAGAATACTGGAGGAAGAGAATGAATGAGGGAAGAAAATCATGAAGTTATTTTACGTGGTCCCTAGTTGGCCAAATTCGAAAGAAGAAGAAAAAAAAGATTAGTTAAAAGTTTAACGTGTGTTTAGATTGTATTTTTAGATTGAAAGAGAATCGCATAAGATTCCGAAAGCTCTCCTTGGTTCCATAATGTATTTTTAGATATTTTATTACAAAGATTTTTAACAGATTTTGGTGTGTTAGTGATTTCTTAATCAATTTAATAACTTACATCATTTTATTACAATTCGCATCTTTTTAAGTATTTTATATTTGATTTTTTTCCTTACTGCATTTTAACTTCAATAAGGTGTGATTTAGGCTTTAATTCACTAATTTTTTTTTAAATTAAAAATAATCATAGAGAAATAAATTTTATCTATTTAAAGCGTCAAGTATCATTTATAATATACGCGATAGTATCTTGTTGCACACTAACAGCAGTAGAGGAAAACATAATAATATGACTTCATTTTCCCTTTTTTGTTTACAAGAAGCTATGAGCTGAAGTATTCAATGACAGTTTCTATTGCACATGCGAAAGAGGAGAGAAATGCAAAAATAATATGACAGATGCATTAGAAGGGACTCGCTCATGAAAGAACATCATTCAGGCAACTGTTGTGCCAATAATTTATGCCAATCCTGACAAAAACCTTTAGAATTATATCTGGCTGTCAGAAAGTTTTGAAATTCTGATGAAAGCATTCTTCGGAGAAAATTTTCCTTCACAGCATAAAATTTCAAAATATCAACTATTAACCAACAAAACTTATTTCTTTTTAAAGCCTTATTTCGATTGGGTTTCTTCTATTATAAAGCCTATTTTTATTTCCACTATAACATTTAGGCTTCTTTTCTTGTGTAAAATCTCAAGGTTAAAATTCGTTATAGAAAATATTTTCTCACCTCTGAAACTTTAATAAGAAAAATAAAATAAAAATGAATGAAAATGTATGAATAAATAAAAACTACTCAATGTCAATTAATTTACTGTATCAGCAACTCCCAAAAATACCAAAGAAACAAAAACCCAGCATGACTTACATGAACTAAAACATAGGTTGAAGTAAAGCAGAAATGAATAGGAAGTAAGAAATCCACATTACACAATCTTTATACATATTAAATAGGTAAATACAATTAACTATTGTGATTTTTTAATCTTTTTTTTTTTTATAATAAATACAAAAATAAAAATAATAACGAAAAAAATTGCGACTAAAATCTGCTATTAGTTGTCTTGTCTTCGGTACCGAATCAAGATTGAGATGAAATAAAGATAATTAATTGGATATTAATAAAAGTATTATTTCTCTTCATAAATTTTGCCAAAATTAATTAATAATTTAGCTTCAGAAACTACTGCTATCAATATCGAAATTTGTGCACAATTACGAATAATATATTAGCAGTCATAGAATGGAATAGAATTTTGCTTTATAAATGCAAGTTTTTTTTGTTTTTGTTTATGGAATAACATATTCTTTTAACAGGTTGTTATAGTTGCAAAATTATTAAAAGCATTGTTTTCCCCGTTGAACATATTAAATACTAAAAATAATAATTTCTGAACAATATGAAACTTTAAAGAAAAATTGCATTGAAAACAAAAATTTCTTTGAGCTCGTCAGTCTCAGTAGAGTTTTAACAATAAAGCTAACAATATTAAAGTCCTCGCGGCGAGAAATGATCCTCCCAGAATGCAACGCAGATGATAGATTTATCTTTCCTGGCCTGTCGGTCACATTCAAATGTAAAACAAAATGGCGGTGGTTCACTATTTTTTTATTTTCTTTTTTTTTAAAGTTATTTTTTAGAGACTTTATCTAAATACATATTTTTATTAAAGACTTCAAATATTATGAAAGAATTGTGTGATCGTGAAATTTACAGATGACTTTTTTCATTTTTATAAAATATTAATTATGTAATATTTAGAAACATTTTTATTCTGGAAATTAATCTCCTGTTTTCCTGGAATTTACATAAAATCATATTTAAAGATTGAAGTATTTTATTTATCTAAAGAGAGTTCCTATTTATTACACCTTTATACAGGGTGTAACAATTGGATCCGGTTAATGTTGCAAACAGTAGCAACAACATAATGACATATCAATACACCCTCTAACACAAAGATACTTGAACTGAAGACTATCAGCTTTTACGAGTCCTGCAGTCGTGTGGCGGGACTGCACATGCCTTCTCGCACAGTTCCTTCGAAATGGAAAAAAATTCCTGCTTGTCGAGACGGTGTTGTGGCTTTGTTGTGTAGACCTATTCACGCACGTATCCCCACAGGAAAAAGTCTGTGGGTGTGAGGTATGGTGATGGAGGTGGCATTTCGATCGCACCCCGTCTGCCAACCCAGCTTTCGAGAAACGTCTGATTGAGGAGTGCATGAACAAAGCTTTGATAATGAGGCTGTGCATCATCCTGTTGCCATAGTACTTTGTTCATGTCTGGTACACTCTGGGAAGTGGGTAGTACTTGTGTCTCAGTAACTCCAAGTAGCGTTCGCTTTTATTATGTCCTTTATTTAACCAGCCCATGCTGGAATTCCAAGCGAATTATTACCGCACGCCCAAAGATGAACCTCCCAGAATGTAACGCATATTATAGATTTTCCTTTCCTGGCCTGTCGGTCACATTCAAATGTAAGAGAAAATGGCGGTCGTTGATTCACATTCAACATTTCGACGAGGAAAAGGTCTCAAAAAACAAGTAGGAAAAGTATTCTTAACGTTGCTAGTCGATTTCAAGATGTATGTGAGATTTTTGATATTTCCTATTTTTGATAATTGAGATTGATATTTTCTGCGGAGCTTTCGGCATTGATACTGGAGAAATTAGTCAATGATAATGTGTTTGCGGGTTCAACTCTCACCGCGACGATAATAATATTGTACATTTAAAATACAGGCGTGCAATTGAATGAGATTTCTTAAATAATAAAAATCAACAAGTTAATTTAAGAAAGTTATAAGAACAATACAATAATTAACTTCTATTGCAATTTTATAAGAAACTAAATTTATATAAATCGTTATTTTACATATTTGATCTAAAATGTTAACATAAGAAGAAATCAATAACATTATATATCGAAATGAAATTTAACGTACCAAGATTATTACAGAAAAGAAAACAGAAACACATATAACTAAACAAAACTTCATTGAGCTAATTATTATTATTATCTCATTCAATTTGAACGCCTATGTTTCGGTATTAGTATTATATTATTATTGTAAACTTTTGTTAAAATGTTACTGAGATTGACAAACTCGACAGAAATTTATAATTAATATAATTATTAGCTCAGTGGATTTTTGTTTAGTTACGTGCGTTTCTGTTTTCTTTTACGTAATCATATATCAAACTTCCAGATTTTGCGAAGTTTACCTGTCAAGACTATTATAATGTCATAAAAATAACGAATTTTTAATACCAAGAAATTAAGTGTAACTGGAAATTTATTTAGCTAAGTTTCTCTTTCAGCAAGAGTGTTATCGAGAAACCATCTTTCAAAATTAGGACCTGTTCATTTCTCCATGACTTTCCCTGTGTTTTCTTTAAGCCCTGAATATATGCTCCATTGACATTTCCCTGCATGGAGACATATTAACCGAAAACCTTTTCCAGACTTGATTTAAAGCCTAGTGATAACAGCTGTGCAACTGCTGGAGATAATAGTTTTGTCTTGCCAAATCACCCTCTTCGAATGTCCAAATTTCTCCACATTTTATCTGTGTAATAAATAAGATGTTCTTGGGAACGAATGCAACGGATGTCTCGGCAAGACTTATGATGCCATTGTTGAATTTCATTTCTCTCCGTAAGCAAAGCCGACCACATTTCAAAGTCAAAAATTCTTCATTAAATTTCTAACAGAAATATTAGGTAATTCTTCATCCTCATTAACAGCTTTCCTCACTTTTCCTGCTACGGATATTTCATTTCTACAAGTTGATGACTTAGATCTTTCTTCTAAGATTTGTCAGTAAAAAGTCAGTTGGAATTTGTCGTTGCTTTTGAAGGCCGGTAATTCTCTGGGAGTTGACTTCGCTCTTCATGAGGATATTGGTTGTATTAATTGGATATCGGTTAATTCACCTTTTATTTCATTTTCTGGTTGACTTCGAGTTTCCTCTCCCAATTTACACGAAGAATTGAAAACGATGATCATGTCAGTACTTCAAGAGTATTCTTTGTTTATGGGATTGATTGGAATTGGAATTGGATCTTTTCTTTTTGTGGGTTCCAATATATTATAATTTTTTTAAGGTACCTCAGCCATATAACGCCATGTATACCTTTAACGCCACCTATCTAATTCTTCATAAACATAAGAGATGGCAGTACTGCACTAAAGTAGTTTGCATTGACATGCCATCTAGTGCTGAAGTGAGTTACTAGCAGACCGCCAACATTTTCGAGTGAAATTACATTTCGACTATTTCGTCTTGAGGACTGGTTCTGAAAGATTGCTACTATATCAACGTAAGATAAAATATAGATTTTTTAATGTTCAGCAAAGATTAACTATATAAATATATTTTCTTGATTCTTGAAGATTCTTCTATGTAGATAAGATAAAGTTATTTGTAAAATTCGGAAATTGCAGACAAACAAGTGTATCATGTGATCCATGTACTCAGTAGCGCTTTAACACCACTTTAACGCCACTAATAAACTTTTTATTTTTTGTCTGCTTACTTCTCTAAACTTTTTGAGTTAACTGAAAAATATTGTTTTTTGTTGTATTTTATCTTATTCTCTCATTTCATTTAAAAGGAGGGGATATTCAAATTAATTTTTACATTTCTTCTTTTGTTTTAGCTACGATTTGAAAGACTGCGTTAATTTCAAGTGATTTTTTATTTTTTACAGAAAGTCAAATTTAGTTGCTTTTTACTGTACTTTTGTACAAATAATGTTTGCAATGATGGAATAATTCTTAATTTTAAATAAGTTAAGTTACTAGAAAGTAGGTGCGTTAATTGGACCAAGTGTTCCTAATAATGCCAGTTTGCAAAGTTTTTTTATTTGAGTTCTCATACTTCTCCAGTAAAAATTATCATATGTTTCATTAAGATATGCTTCAAACAGAAGATTAAATTTTATTGGTCATAATTTTCGTGTTTCGATACACCTTATTTCCAGACCTACAATAATTTAAATGTTAAGGTGGCGTTATTTGGGCAGCGTACTTTAGTTGTTTATTGGCTTTTTTCTGTCTGGGTTCTTATCGAACAGCTGAAGTACAAACTTTAAAAGTAAAAAAAATTAGAATAAATCATTAATTCAGAAAGTTTTATTTGGATTAACATTAATTTACGTAGCTTAGAATGGAATTAATTTGTTCAGAAAAAAAATCCTGTTTTTATTCAGAAAATATAACAATTTAAAAATATACTTTTCTGTAGAAACTCCATCTACGGATAAATTTCATTTTATTACTGGTGATATTTCGCGGAGAATACCATCTTCCCACTTTTTCAAACCGTTTTAAATAACAAAGATTAACTTCCATTACATTCACTGGTTAACCCGAACACACTGTCGTATTTCCAGGACATGACAAAAAATCAGAGAGAGAAATTTCAGTGAACCAATTCCTTGTTAGCAACAATTGGCTGTGTTAAAATGTTTCTGTGTTAAATTGGCTGTGTTAAAATTATAATACATTGTTACATTGTTAGTAAATATAGGTTGTGTTAAATCATTAACAATTGATTTTATAAAAATGTCTTTAATTATTGTAATATAATATGTCTGTATCGTGCAAACCAGTGAATGTAATGGAAGTTAATCTTTGTTATTTAAAACGGTTTGAAAAAGCGGGAAGATGGTATTCTCCGCGAAATATCACCAGTAATAAAATGAAATTTATCCGTAGATGGAGTTTCTAATTTAATTTAATAGTACAAGATAGAATATGAAATACTTTTCTGTAGTTTATGATATGTTATTTAACGTTTTTGCCTTTTTGACGGGCCAAGACGGACATCTTCAAGCTCCTTGTCCTCTTCATCCAGCTCGACATTTTTTCTCGACATCCAGTCGAAAATTTGGATTTTACGGTATAAGCCCAACACTAACAACATATCCAAAAATCAAAACTACCCGACCAATTTTGCATTCCAAAATGTATCATTTTACTGGACTAATAGTTTTCCATGTCATTTTTTGCAAACAATCCACAACCAAACACGGCAGATTATAAACAACGTGCACTTCAAGACTTCTGCAGCTGATGAAAGTACAACAAAACTCTGGAAAACTACTGCTGATGCAACAGGCGTAGGAATATCAACTGTCGGCGGCAATTTAGTTTCATAACTTCACTTCAACACATTGAGTAAATAAATGAATTTGAAGAATAAAACGGAAACGCGATATCCTTTAGGGACAGAAGGCAAACTACAGGAGAAGAAACGAGACACCTGCAATCGCTAAGCAAAATACCAATTTTTCCTTCATTTTCCTCTGAAAAAGGGCATGGTCCATTTTCCTCTTTTTTTACGAACTATAAGTGAAAATTAAATATTTATGAAATTAAAAAAAAAACATAATAGTATTAATTAGCTAACTTTTTATGGCCTAAAAGAAAAGAAAGAAAAAACATCACATTATACGATAAATTCTGAGAATTACAATAGATTAATGAATATTAATTAATTGAAGTATTGACAATAACAATGAAAATGAAAAAAAGTAACATTTATATTAAAGAATGTAATGTAACAATTATTTAAAAGTTTACCATAGATGGACAATTAATAAATGCTACTAATGATCACAATATAAAAGGAAGTGGAAAATAAAGGTCATGCGCCAACAATTTACAAGTCTTAAGAGACGTGTTGTGAACAAAACAGAAGACTGAACGGAGAATTGTTACAGCAGATTCAGCTAAAAAAGTATGTTTCCATGGTGAGAGAGATCAAAATATGGTTTCCTGATCCAAAGTTAAAAAGGATTTATTGGGAAGGAAAGAGTTTTATCAAGAGAAATAATCCCAAATAATTATGAGTGATTTATTAGCTTTGAGTGAAAAAAAGATTTCAAAACAAGTCGAACATATTTTCAGATGATTTTGGAAACAAGTCAAGATTACAGTACAAATAATATATTCGAAGGTATTAACGAATACGAAATAATAAGCACCAAATATTGAAGTACATATTTAATACATCATGAAATTTATAAGGTAATAGTAGTAGAAATAGTACAACTTACCTACATTCCAATCTCAGCACAATCCCATACCACCAATAGGAGATTTCGTAAGGATACATCGCCGACGGGCGTTGTACCGCAACCATCGCTTCCGATTCCGCACAAGGATACATGTTTAATCACATGCAGAAACCAGATGGATGCAGGTGCTGGATGAAGCTGAACTGTCAGGTCCAGATGGATTGTGAAAGGCAATTCTATGCTTATGTGGCTGACATAATAAAACTACAAGTACAAGGAAATGCTGACGATGTTTCTGGATGGAATAGTTAGAATATATCCGCCACAAACGAGCGACGCCGTGCTAGCCTAATTTACATACGGTAATTTACAGTATTTCTTAAAAAAAAGGGTTAGGCTGACCCGCAACATCCACCAGCAACATCCTACACAGTAACCTCAACATCAGGCTTCTTAAAAGTAGTCCCAAGGTAGATATGTTCTCACAACTCGGAAAATAGGCCAAAATAGGCCGTGAAGTGCACTTTAACCCCAATTTTCTTATTTCAACATAAAGAAGCAGTTAAGAACTCAACTTCTCAACAAAAATATTGAAGTAAATAAACTTTGCTGCGTGATACGAAGTAGAAAATTCTATTTCATCTATCATTAAGTTTAATGTAATCCAAAGGAAGTTTTCAAGCTACAGTATTTATATGTTACAGTCAGGTTAAACAGTTATTGTATATTTATGTGAATTGAGTTCTGGACTAATATTCTCGGGTCTAATATTACTGAGTTTAATTCTTGACATAAGTACTGCTTTGCCTAATTATTATTATTGAAGCTAAATATATGTAGATATAATGTACCTTTCTTAATTAATTCCTTTTAGTGTAAGTCTCAGAAAGTAGCATTTTTATGAAGGTTTTAGCAACAATTGGAGTTTTATAAATGTCTTCATTAAAATATCGTTAGCACAAGCATTTTATTGGTCTTCTCTTGTTTTTTCAACCTTTCATTTTCATTTGAAAAGCGGTGTCTGCTTTAAAATCAAATTAAAAACCAAATAGATGCAAATTCGTGTCAGTGCGATAAGAATTTAAAAGTTCCCTGAGACCGGAAATCAAATGAATCCCGAGCTCAAGGTGAAGTGGGGTTCCGCGTTGTTTTTATTCTTTTGAGGGCGGGGGTAAGTGGGGGGGAAGGAAGTCTTTGTTCATCGATATTCTTCGCGACCAGAAACGCGAGACAAAAATCGATTCACAACACAAGGCCCTTTCCTTCCTGAAGAAATTAGGTTAAAGACAATGAGTAAAACAGAATCTTTAGTACAATGAACGAACCCGAGATAAAATGTTCATTTCTACAAATTGAAATGAGCGTTTTATCTTTGTTTTATCCTTTTATCTTTTTATTGATAATGTTAACTTTAGCTCCAGACTTCCTCGAATTCCTTTGTCTTCTTATCAGACAGTAAATATCTTTTGTGATATTTTCAGTCTGATGCTACAACTTTAAGAACTGAAAAGTATTATATTAGGAAATTAAACGTGAAACTTTGCGATTCCCAAAATAAATCGAAATGTTTTACATATTGCAGAATCTCGATGCTTTTCTCCTAAAATTAAACTTTTCTCAATCATGTCTTTTGAACAGAATCGGAAATAAGAATACAAAAATGTTTATACCATTGAGAGATTATATGGTATTGCTCGAACACAGGTAATATTAATAAAAAATACAGAAACATTGTTTTTTTTCTTTACGAACCAAACAATATTGTTCGTTTTTCTTTTGGAGCGAACCCAATGGATAAATAATTAAATACAAGTATAAGTCAGGCGATCTAGGTTTTTGATTTTTCTGAAATAGGAGCTTTACATCACACACAGAAACATATAAAATCATTCAATTTGCTTTTATTTCGATGACAGTGCATCAACAAATGTAATATCTTTTCTAAAATGATATCTTTATATTTAAAGATTAATAATTAAAGGAAATCGAAAATATTTATATATATTTTATTTTTATTATTATCTTTATTCAACTCTCCAACTCTTTAATTCAACTCCTTTTGAAGGAAAAAGACAATTAAAACCAAGATCTGTTCAATAGTAAAATAATTATTAATGTTGATCTCGTAAAACAGTCTAAGCCTACTTACTAAATTTCCTGAAACGTATACCTGAAATTCCTAAAAAAAATTCCTAATAATCTAACCACAGGAAAACTGATTATCTAGTAGAAAATATATAAAAACCTGCCCTATATATTCTAAAGAAAAAAAAATACTTGATTTAGAAGGACTGGTGCCATTTTATTGAAACTCTGGCAGCATGTAACATATTCTCAAATATGCTATTGATTAATATTAGCAAGATAAAATTTGAAAAATTACACTTTACCAACTCACTGAAGTGATATAATTTGTAATACGTTGAATCGCATACATTGATACAGGGGGAGGTACTATCATTAAAGTGTACAATGTCCTCCTGAGGAATAGAACATGCAATAGCTGTTTCAGTTAAACGATAATGGTGGAGTCGTAGGCCCATTATATTCCAGCCATTTTCAATAGCCGAAAGGTCTATTGCGCATTACCAATAAAATGTAATTTTATTCGTATAATCTATGGATTGCAGGATATGTGGGTCGTGTGAGTTATCTTGCTAATAAGAGGTTCCATACTGTGAAAAAATGAGACAGCCACAAATTACAAAATGACTAGCATATTATTGGGCAGTTAGAGATCCCCTTATAATGTCGAGCCCTGATCAAAATGTCTGATTGATAACACTCCACACTATCACACCAGGCGCAGAATCTATGTGACACTGTCGCAAGCAATGGATAGCGTTCCTTTTCTTGGAATTGGGGCGAACATATTCGCTCGCCGTAGTGTCGATCAAAACTAAACATCTCAGTACACCATTTCAGTTCTAGGTCTAAAGCAGCATCACTTCCACATTTATTCATCGTCTTCCCAACCGAAAATCACTGGATTATTAAAAAATATTTACTGTATAACTTATTAAAATAGATGATTCAAAGAAATATAAGAATAATTGTATTTATTGCAGTAAATATCAACATAGAATAAATGTAAATAGGAGAATTTTTCAAAGTACTGAAAAATAGGCCTATAAAGAACGAACATCGAAATATTTTTCTAAGTCAAATTCGGTGTTAAAAAAAGTAAAATAAGGAATGGAATGTTTACAAATTGTCAATCAAAATCAACATTATTAAAATCAACATTAGCATTAAAAACAAATAAACGATGGCGTTTTTAAATTGATGAAACAATTGTGAATTTATTTTGTATGAGTTATTTATTTATCTTTTGATTGGAACGATTGGGTAAGAAACCTGCTAACATCAAAATAAGGAGGAATAATTCTAATATCTTTTTAATATTTAAAAAATATTCATTTCTTTTTTGAATCTGTTATTCTCTGGGCTTATCGAGAAATGTAATAGAAACTTACGCTGAATTTATACAAAAACCTTGCAGATTAAAGCCACAGATAATAGGAATGCGACATATTGCCTAGCAGTGAAGCTAAACTGGAGGCGGAGGTTCCAGTACTTTATGAATCACCCTTTATATGGCACCTTCTACCAGTGACATACCAAACTTATGAGCATTAGACAGACATGGTTTATACATATTAGATAAGAAAAAACGATAGTAGGAAGAAATTGGGTACCTTCACAAATCTAAACTGAAAACAAAATATACATTAAAAATAAAATAAAGGAAATTCATATGCTGACCTCCGGTAGCCTGAATGAATTTTCCATGAGCATTTAAAGAAAGACAAAGTGCTTAAAAATATATGATACACTAAAAAGGTGAGACCAGTGTTTATAAGTGACATCTTAAAACAGCTGTTTCATTCTGAATGGGCGATCATCAGTTGAGAGTAGTCACTGTAAACACACAAGGTCTCAATACAGAGCTGAATAGAAATAGTAGTAGGAAGAAATATGATACCTCTACAAATCTAAATTAAAAACAAAGTACACATTAAAAATAAAAAAAATAAAATTTATGTGCTGGCCTCCGACAGCCTCAACGAATTTTCCATGGGCATTTAAAGAAAGAAAAATCGTCTAAAAATGCATAGCCATACTAAAAAGGTGAAACCAGTGTTTACAAGTGATGCCTCAACTGATGATCGCCAATTAAGCTTGAAACAGCTTTGAGATGTCACTTGTAAACACTGGTCTAACCTGAATCATCTTGAAATAAACCAAATTACTTTATTAATCTTCAACATAAAAATATTGCGAGAGTTTATGTTTTGAGAATTTATGTTGAAAATTAATAGCTGGTCTCACCTTTTTAAAAATATTTAATATTTATTATTTGATAATATACGGACATATTTCGAAAAAATTTTATCCTGTAACTCTTCCTGTATTATTAATATATTCAAAAAGAAAACTAAAAAGTATTTAATGCTTTTAAATAGAATTTAAGAAAACATTTAAAATTCGGACTTGTAGAAATGCAAATACAAATGTTTTTGTGGTCTTAATGTCGAATCTCAATCTGAGTATAAATAAAAGTGTTTATAAAACTAAAGTGTAATTCTTTCTTTTTCCT
>JAFIDM010047144.1:0-10229 GCA_023159025.1 Thereuonema tuberculata
CGCTCTGCTAAAATTATTTTCTAAATGTGAGCAAGTTTATTCCACATAATGGATTCATTTTACGTCGATTCGATTTACGACGCCACTGTAGGAACAAAACACCGGCGTAAAACGAGGGCTGCCTGTATAATAAAACTAATGATTGATCACAAAAATAAAAAAAAAAAAACAGCTTTCAACACAGATGGAGGCGCGTTAGATGATGAGACCATTTTTATACGTTAGTTTGTAATGATATATGAAGTATTTTTTATATAAATTTACAGAAAAGCTCAAAACCTAAAGATGCGTGAGCAACGTAGTTTAATATCGCAAATAGAAAACTACTAATAGTTACACAACAATGGAAAAAGAGATAAAAAAGCTATACAAAGTGCTACATGTAGTTGCTCCTGATGAGTCCCAGGGTTCACCCAGCTCTCTATAAGAAGGGACAGGGTTTCTTTTCCGAGAGAGCTTTGAACTGACCAATCATCCCAACTTCAACTATGGTCACAAATTGTTGGGGCATATACCTCCATATATCATCTCTCTGTCTGTCATTTCTCGTCTCACTCGTTCAATCAGTCACGTACTGCTGTGACAGTGAAAGAATATTTCACGTTCCAGGGATATCGCTGCTGTATATTTTAAATAAACACTGTACTGTCTTTTTCGTAACTACGTTATTCTGTTTTTAATTGATGTCTTAATTTGTAATTAAATGTCTTTTAAAGTTAAATTGTATCGTAAATATGTTTATATGTTACAAACGTAAAAGGTTCGGTATATTCCGCATACAACCACACCTATCGATTTTAACAGGTGTATTTCTAATTGGTTAAACACTATTCCTGTTAAAAATTTATCACTACCTTCTTCTTGTTGGCCCAGCGTTAGGGCCTGGCTAGAGTAGAACATTTTTTTTTTTTGCATGTAGAAGATGAATTTGCATCATCAGAGATTTTGCATCAGATGAATTTGCATCATCAGACACAACTGATTAACGATTTTTTTTTAATGCCCTTTTCCTAATTTGGTGAAATATTTTTCATTTCTATTTTCTTCTACTGTTTCAATTTCGTTGATTCCTTTCAATCTCCTCTGATCTTCCGCCGTCTTTCTGTATGAATTTATAACAACTGTTATGTCACTTCTACATTTTCCTTCACTTGGTCTCTCCACATTGGTCTTTTTCCTTCCATTACCATATCTTTGGGATCTTGTCCTGTTTCATTCTTTTTAATTGCAGTGGCGGCTATTCAGGGGAAGTAGGTGAAGTGGCACTTTACCAATTATTTATAATACAATATTATTTATTTATTTATAATATAACAATTATTAAAAGGAAAAATTTATTTTCCTTATCACGTATGTTGGGTTTAATAGAAACGTATTTTTGTATTTTGTAAGTCCCGCGCCGTTGCTGCGGGACTGTTCTGGCACCAAGCGAAGTGAAGTAGACTTTTATAGGAAGTTTCTCAACCTCAGGGGCGGAGCCTAGCTGCATAACCGAAGCGATGGTTGCTATGACAACCATGACGTCAACCGCTGTATAGGTGAAGTTACAACTGAGAAATATGTTCTGTTCTTCCAATGTGAAATTCTTTCGGAGCGCTCTTGTTTCGCAGTCCTATGCTGTTTTAAATATGAATCCTGTTTAAGATATAGTGTGTGTTTTATTAGAAACATCATTTTCACGTTGGAAAGACGAAGATAAGAAGAAAGTTATTATAATATTTTATATTATATATTATAATATATATTACATATAATATATATAATTTATAATATATATATATATATATATTATGATATATTATAATATAATTAGAAAAGAAGGAAGTTATCATAATATTTTATATTATATATTATAATATATATTATATATAATTTGTAATATATATATTATGATATATTATAATATAATTATTTTCCTACTAGCTCTTCACCTAACTTCACAGCCACTAGCCGCCACTGCCGTCAATCCGTCCAGAAGATCGTCAATAGCGAGTTGAAGCTGAAGAGTTACCTGCTCTGTGGAGGCCAGTTTCTCTTGGAGCAATCCAAACAAAATCGATGATAAAATCCAAAAAGCTTCTGAGCGAGCTCAAGGTGCGCCGCATCTCTGATGTGATCTGGACTGATGAGAAGATTTTCACAGTTGAACCTCTTCCCAACCATCAAAACCAGAGACAGTTGTTGTCAAAAGCTGACAGAAAGTCTCCGAAACGTCGCACAGAGGAGTATTTGTATCGAAAAACCGGACAAAAGTCGATTTCAGAAACTGTTGGCTAGTACCTACAAACCATTTTTTTTATAAAGCCAAGTAACCAGTGAGTCATTTAGTGGACGCAAACAATTCCCCTCGCGTCCCTGTTCGTCGCACGAGCAGTCGAAATATAGGCATTGTGTTAATCGCATTTCTTTGTTTTCGGCGAGTGGCAATATTTGTTGCGCGTTCGAAGGTTTTTTTGTGAATATTTCTGGTGTCCTGCTAAAATAACTGTTTTAATTATGGAAGAAGAAGGTATATTCTGTATTTTAAAGTAGTTTTCTATCACTTAGATATTGAATTGCCAAGTACCCGATTGTGTTTTCGATCATGTAAATGATAAGTGTCTTTTTTACAAAAAAAGTTTACTCAAAGGCATTTTTGTTACTGTGTCGCGCTTTGTCGGGCAATGGACCACTTGAGGTTTACGCCCCTATCGACGTCACGTATGACGTGTATCCCATATGCGGCGAGAGCTAATGGGATAAACAAACATATAACTTTGTTTGAATTACTTACAAAATCGTCGATATTTGATATTTTAAGACGATGGTTCAATACTAAGCAGATCCAGTACTGTAATAATTCTGTAAAACCGCTTGGAATAAGCTTCTTTAATATAATATTTCCTCTGTATCTAAACCGGTGAAAACAAAGCACGTGGCTTTGTTTATCCCACATGCGAAGCAGTAGCGTGGTGGGATATTTTGTAACTACGAAGCTCCGCCTATCCTCAAGTGATCCATTAAATTATATCCTTCTTTGAAAATATATTGCTGTCGCCTTCTTCAATAGGCGATAATCAACTCTATATCCAATCTGAAGATTTTGGAAGGCTTACAATCGTTGCATCCAAATCAAATCTTTTAGTTCAGCCTCCATATCTATTAGGGTTAAAATGAAGCACATGGCTTTGTTTATCACACATGCGAAGCAGTAGCGTGGTGGGATATTTTGGAACTACGAAGCCCCGCCTATCCTCAAGTGGTCCATTGTATTTGGAAATATTAAAAGTACAGACTCTTATCTATCATATAACATTAAAAGTTGGTCCTCATTCGTCCTCCATTCCTCCTCAGGCCAGTTATCAGAAGAGGCCGCAGAGGCCAGGAATAAGCATTTCAGGCAATACAGGCTTAATTTCGCCAGAAAATTTTCACGGGAGCTTTGCAACAAAGATGTTTTGCAAAGCTTACTACTGACTTCAGATCCATTCTTGAGCAGTAGCAGACGCAGACCACAAAAGAAACTTAATCCATTTTCGAAAGAGGCTGTGGATCTACGGGTTGCAAATGAACCTACCAACTCCTCAAATGTTCATTGTAGTGACAATGATGATTGTGAAAGTGACTAATTGCATATATATTATAATATATATCATTATTTATAATAATATTAAATAATATGTCCAAAACGATTATTACTAATAATAATTAAATACAGTAAAGCCCCGATTATCCGTGGAATTGGGTGGCAAGGGCTTCGCGGAGGACGAAAATCGCGGATAATCCGAAAAAAGACTAAAAATGAGGTGTAAACACGAAAAAAAATATTTCCCCACTAATAACTACGTTTTATTGTACAAAAAACATAATATGTAAAACTTTTAAAATATGTTCAGTACAGCAGAAACCTTTGCTCTGCGTTTGCATCCACAAATTCCGAGAAGGCCTATAGGATCACAATGCACAATAAACCTGTCAGTAATTTTCGACCTTCGCACTGTAGGGTCTATTGTATTTTCCCTGGCTTAGATTGAAATTGGGTTTTTTTTTGAGGTTCGTAATTAAAAAAAAAATTCGCGGCTCTCGCGGATAATCCGCACCGCGGGTCATCCGCTCGTGAATAATCGGGTCTCTACTGTATTTAGATATTATTTTAAATATTAATTAAAATATTTAGTTATTATTATAAACAATCTTTTTACTTGGAATTCTCAAATATCTATTTTTAACATAAAAAATTAAACTCAACAATATATATTTTTTATTAGATAAAAAATATTCTGCCTTTAAAAACAAAAATACTTATTTACTATGCTTTGTTTGATTCCTTATTAAATTACAGTATTAATATATGGGCAAATACAAATGACATATATCTTGAGAGCGTAAAAATTATTCAAATTAAGGTTCTAAAACTTATATTCACTAAGAAAATTTGGAAAAACAAAACAAAAAGATACCTTATGTTGAATAAATATGGTACTTAAAACAAAACAAAAATTATATATATTTATATAATTATATATATATATATGAGGTTTCAACTGCATTTTGTATTAAATATTATTTTATGTTTTTTTTTATGTATAAGATGTAATTATATATACAATTGTATTTACTTTTGAGATTGATTTATTTTTCTTTACATAATTTTTAAGTATATAATTAAATTTTGTAATTTGATTTTATATAATTTTATATAATTAAATTTTTTTAATATTTCATTATGTAATCAACAGTAACATTATCTATTAATTGCACTTTTTTATTGTGTATTTTTTTTATATTGTGTTAGTTTTGCAAAACTACCTAATCCCAGAACCCGTTTGATAGGAATTCTTATTCCTAACGGGACTGAAATGTAATTTACAATAATTAAGAAAAAAAAAATTATGTCTCAAACTATTATGGAAATACGTTTTTATTCAACGAATATGCATATATGTATTAATAAAACGTAAGTTTTCATTTCATTACAAACATTATATAATTTTGTCCGGTTTTTTCATGCAAATACTCCTCTGTGCGTCGTCTGGCTCATAACAAACGCTTTCCCAAAGTGTCATGGTTTGGGTTGGGGTGACATCGGAAGGTAAAACTCCGTTGGTCTTCATTGACAGAAATGTGAAAATCACACACACACAGAGTTGGGATATAAGGAAATTTTCATCAGATACAGAATTTGAACTTGTTAAGAAAGATAAAGAATAGAACGCTCGGATTTCAATCAAAGAAGAGATTTCAAAGTTTCCTGGGAATATATTATGGAGAGGTGGTGATTAATTTGCTAGCCAAGTTTAAGGATCTCGGTTGTAATATGAGCTTCAAAGTGCATTTTTTAAACTAACTTTTGAAATACTCCGAAAATCTCCCAGTGAAGAACAGGGTGAAAGGTTCCATCAGAACATCAAGAAAAATGGAAAGAAGGTACAAGGACGGTGGGATGTTCAACATGAAAGTAAACTACGGCTGTATTATTCGGAGGAAGCTTCAGAAAATGTTCACAAACGAAATTTTCAAGCAAAAGAAAACAACAATCAAGAAGTGACAAAACCCAGTTAATGTAAATAAGTGAATAAATACTGTGGTTTTCTTAATATCAACTTTAGATTTAACACAAGCTATTCCATTCTTTAAAAATGTTACTGTTAATATGTAAAATATTCACAATTTATGATTTTTACCCCACAAAAATTGTTGCCTTTTTGTAAACTAATGTGACATAATAAAAACGTTTGAAATATATTTTTTAACTGCTCTCATGAACAGCAATAAAAATACCCTTTTAAAGTTAAAAAAATTTTTATAAGTTTAATTTTGCAGACTTGTGTAATGATTCAAAAGAAATCCGTTTTCTGTTCATAAAAACCATAGCCTATGTCTGATTTTCTTTCACCAATAAATATTGGTAATTTTTTATTACTTTGGCTTAATTATTTAAAAAACTACAGTTTTTAATATTTTCAATGAAAATTTTAAAAAGCGATCCATTTCATTCGCTTTATTTTAGTTCTTTTTTTGTTGCCCAAAAACACCAGCGTTTTACTAGAATTGAAAGCGAAAATAATAAAAAGAAAAGCGCTTTTGCTTTGGATCATCGCGATAACTACAGTCCGCCAAACCAGAGAACGACCGTGGTCACCAGATGTCGCAATAGTAGAATTTGAATCGATTGTATTTGTCTGTGTTTATGGCGGGAAAGTGAACATTTAGGGAGTTTGAAGTTTACGGAAAAAAGACGATATTTATTTTCTTGAACTATTCTGATTTCTCATCAAATATAATTTCAAAAATTTATTTTTATTCATTCGTTCGTTTCAATCGTTCAAAATCAGTCTCCTACCTTTCCCAATTGGTTTTTTGACGAAATTGCATCCCTGAGATCGACAACACGAAGACGAAGATGGGATTCTTTTACTCACGGCACTGGGATCGAAAACAATTTCTCTGATGTGCCATAAGTAAGCATGTCATAAGGCCTTTTCGAAAAAAGAAGTAACGTTAGCAATAACTTCCATTCTTTTGCTGCCAACGCTTTTCTGTGTCGGAGATTCGCCATTTTTAATCTTCTCTCTCTTAGTCCTGGAGTGATTAAGAGATCATGGGTCTCGTTCAAGGTCAAAGTCATCCTCTGGTTTGGCCAACTGTAAACTATCGTGAAAATTAATTATGACTATTAGTAATTATAATCAGTTAATAAGAAATTAAGGTTTTTTAAAAGTAAAATTAAAGTAATCTTTTTTGTTTTATTTTTAAAAACTGAAACCTACGCTAAACATAAACCAAAGACATACAATAATGTCTTAAAATACTTACATGCGAAGAAATATAATAATAAGAAATCACATATCTTTTTGGCGTACGACTAGACCTCAAACTGGGAGGTTCAGTGAAAACAACGTAAATGTATACATTGTTTTCAGGGGATGCTACGCGTTGTATGTGCATGTATTTATATAGGCCTATGTAGAGATATGCTTTAAAACGCACTTCCTGTTCAGACAGGATTCCCTATGGATTTATTAGAGTTTCTCTCTTAATCCAAACAAGTTTAAAAAAGTTTTTAATTTTATTCAAGTCCAATTTTCCCTTTAATCCTGATATGTGATCCAGTAATTCGTCTTCTTCCCAGTTATTTGAGTTTGTATTAATATTTTTTAAGAGTTCGGTTCTTTCTTTTTCGAAACAATGACATTTTAAGATGAAATGTTTTTAGATATTACTCTTCATTTTTATCGCAATTTACAGATATTGATCCCTTTTCAGACCATTTTTCTGTTCTTTTATTTAGCGCCAGTGATCCTGTTCTGTACTGGAAAAGTAAAGAACTTCCATAGGAATTATCGTAGATATCCTCATAAAGGGGAACTCTTTTATTTTTAAACCCTAATGGTAAAGTTTTATATTTATTAACAGAATCAAACGAATATTTCTAATTCTAATTCAAAGTTCAATAAAAAAAGAAATCAGAGAAGAAATAAAATTAGTTTAAGATTCGTTTTTTATTTATTTCAACGAATAGTGCTTTTTGCTATTGAAGCACTCGCACTTTTTTTTTGTTCTGAAAACAGAGGAAATAAGTTTTACATAATTTCATTGTATTTCAGTTCGTTGTGATTCCTATTTACAATCTCGTCATTTAATTCACAATTAAAGCATTCTAAAGCAATAAATCGAAAAAGAAAAAACGAAACAGAAACAATTAAAGTGAATGGCAGTAAAACGCTACAACTGATGCAAATTAAACTGTTTAATATTAAAAGACGGCCATGTTTAATATACTAATTAAATAAAAGAATTTACTTAATCAAAACTTATGTGTATCACTTAAATGCAGCAGAGTTTAGCTTTTTGAATTAATTCCGGAATATCTTCAAAACCATAAAATTCATAATTATTATCAGTACTATTGAGTTCTACATTTCGTAATAAGATTCATTTCATTGAGAAAGAAATTCGATTGATTGCATTCAGTTACGATCAGAATCAATTTCCGATAAATACAAACCACTGGAACTTTCATTTTAGGAAATGAAGAAAGAATTAAAGACAACGGAAAGAATATAACATTCTAGGGAATAAGCAATTTTCCTCAATAGCGAGCTTGGGCGTGCCCCCTTCCCTAAACAGACTGATTAATATGAATAGTTGGACATAATTATCAGGTTGAAAACCCTAAAATGTAGGTTTGGAGTAAACGAATTCAAAAATTGTTTTTGAGTGTCGGGTGCAATTTTATTATTCAAAATAGCCTCCATCTGCATCATTCTATACAATCTTGACAACGCTGTCTTCAACTATAAATTCCTTTCTTGCACATATCCGTGGTTTGGTGTTGCAGGAATCCTTTATGTCCTTTTTAAGATCACAATCTTGGAGGTATCTCCTGCCCTTCAGAAAGTTGTCCATAACTCTGAATAGGTGAAAATCTGTTGGCGAAAGGTCCGGTGAATAAGGCGGATGAGGGAAACTCTCATATCCAGGTTCAAGAAGTTTCCTTGGGTGTGTTCTGCCGCATCGGTCTTGCATTATCGTGAAGTAAAAATGGAACCTTTTCGATTGACCAGTAGAGGTTATATTTTTCCTAGCTTCTGGTGTACCAAACACAGTCAAAAGAATTTTTCATGGATGAAGAGGCAGATTAGGAGTTGCTGACGGTGGCTCGTCATTATCCATCCAAGATTATGAGTATTTCCTATTGTCGACATTATCCACTTTTCGTCGCAGGTTACAATTCTGCCCAAGAAAGGCTCGCGAAGATGGAGTGAAGAAAAAAATTATGTAATGCGTCGCTTTGTTTCTTTCTGAGAGTTCTTGAAGTACCCACTTGTCCATCTTCCGCACTTTGCCAAGTTCTTCAAGACGGCATAAAATTTGTTGTATGGGATACCCTTAGTTTATCTACCGTGAACTTTGATGTGGGTCAGACTCGTCAGTTCTTTCACCTCCTCAGCTAAGCCAATTTTTCATGGTGTCCTCTAGGAGCATTCTTTACGTTGTAATCTCCATTATGAAATCTTTGGAACCAACGCTGCACTGTAGTTTGCTTCAGCTGCTGCTAAGCCTTACAGTAGAGCTCATAAAGCATCACTTGTCTCAATATTTTTGATTCAACTCACAAAACAGGCCGCAAAACACAGAAAGAACATCACGATCAGTTGATACCAAATGCAGTAGGGGTGATCCTTCAACCGACATAACTAAACACCTAAAGCATGCTTTAATTAATTCCCTAGAAGTGGTGATATTTGTAGGTCAAACGGACATTTTAGGCTTTCCAACCTAATATTTTAAAAACAACTTTTATGGAAAGATTTCCAAATTCCCTTTCTTTTAATAATCTCAATTGCCAATAAATAGTTTATGAGATTAATGATGTCTAGAAAAATTAAAATTATCTAAAATATGGAATGTACATCATCATCCTAGTAGTATTCGACCTCATTAGTTGTTACGGTCTCAAGCCATCTTCTTGCTGGTCTTCCCATACTTCTGTGGCCCGAAGACCAGGATCATTTTGGATATCCTGCTGTTATTCATGCGAAGAACGTGCTGTTTACAATTCACCCTGTTTACAATTCACCGATGAATATAACAAGAAAAGTTTGTATGTGAAGTTCTTGAATGATGTCTTGTGACTTCGTCATGTCAAGGAGAATGTAATTCCGCTGTTCGTCACATAAAATGCATTTCTGCTGCTGTTAACCTATTTTCATCTGCTCTATGCTTCACTACAATAAACAAAGAGTGGGCTATACTAGAATATTATATAATTTCAGCCTAGAATTCCGTTGAACAACAGAAGGTTTAAAATTATTTTTTTTTATTTATTTATTTAATGATAATAAATTTATACATTCAGTCCTATGAGATACCACTAATGGTGGATCTGTATGTAGGTTCCGTAGAACATACCGTTCTTTATATCAGTTACTTTAATATAATTTGTAATTTTATGTTTTAAATCTTCCTCTGCTAAGTAACTTATTATAACCTTGATATTTAAATGTCGAGACTTGTTCCAAAGATTTGTTGTTTATACATATTTTACTTCTTTAATGATTTAAGGAATGCCATAACTTTTATCTTATCCATATAAATTTCCATATTATATTCCACTGCCAATAAATGGAATATTTCATCATTTGCAAATAATATAGTATTAATTTTGATATATCTCTTAATTTACCAAAGAAAAATAAGAATGAACACAGGTTGATTGATTTTGTAATCTATAGAAATAAAAAAAA
>JAFIDM010047145.1:7989-18119 GCA_023159025.1 Thereuonema tuberculata
TTATTCAAATTTAAATCAAATCCATTTATTTTACATTTTTTTAATAGTTGTTGAGAAAAATGCTCCTCTTATGCACCTCCACCTCTAAACTTCTGAATTAAAAAAGAAATTGTCTTTATTTTGGAATGAATAAACATTTTATATTTAGCTTTGTAGCACTGGCATTTCATCAAAAACTGTAATACACAGAAACTCGGTAATAACGTGGTTGTTTATATCGCGAATTCGGATATAATGCGATTTGGTCTTGGACCCTGTCTATTTTGGAAAAGTTGTATAATTCTAAAATTACAAAATTTACCGTTTTTTCACCTAAGATCAAATCAAAGGTGTAAAGTAATATGCTTGTTTCCTTATTATTTACAGTAATTGAGACTCTATACCCAGCCTAACGTCACGAAAATGCGTCAAATACAATTATTTTTAAAAAAATACCAGAATCGCGGACTTTTTCATTTAACCAAAATGAATATCAAGATCTATTTTTTTGCCAATGACAACCAGTAAAGAGGCGCCTGTTATCTAATAGGCGTATGAATACCTAGTTTCGATCCACGTGACTCATCGTTTGTACAAGATGGTGGCGCCAAATCGATTTTGGCTAATATAACCCATCAAAGTGTTGAAAAGGTAATGATTTATGTATTTATAAATATAAAATTCTCTCACATAGCTCTGAAGGATGTAGGTAATCGCGAAATAACCATTTCAAATCGATTTGGAATCGTGTAGGCGATAATAGGGTCGATATACGACATTTGACTTCGCAAAATAATAAAAGTTCGGTTATATCGCAATCTTCGAGATCTTTGATCCGAAAGACCACGTTATAAACGAGCTTCTGTGTGGTTAAAATTCTGTGTTGTGTCTGTTTATCATTAGCAAATAACTACTGCACCATAATAGTTGTCATTTTTTTATTTATTTTAATTTTTTTAATTTTTGAAAAAAAAAATCAATTTCATGTCTTTCATAAACGAACATGTTGAAGGGTGAAATCCAATATTTTTAAATACATTCATATGCACACACACAAAGTACGTCAATATTTAATTTGGTAATTTCAATCATTTTAGGTCTTCATCAGATTTGTTCATGAAATTGTTCAGCCTATAACATGAGAAATTATAAAAACCAATTAAGAATTGCTGATGTTGATTCAGGGAAATATTAATTGTTATTAATCCACTTTTCCTCAGCTACTACTTTGAGTGCGAGCCCTTGTGTGTTACACAAGGACCTATGCTGTGGTGGTCAACTGTCAGAGGCCTTCCGATAAGTGTTTGGCCCTTTCCTGTTTGTGTCATTATATAGATTCACCGCAAGTGTCCAGTGGCATGGTTCTCCCTTTAATGGTGCCAGGAGGCACATCTCCTTTGTCAAAACTGTCATGTGACAATGCTTTCTTCTAAGGTTGCCTAGTAGCACTGTTCCTCCTTTAAAGTGTTTGGTGGGACAATTCTTTTGTTGAAACTGCCCAACGATAGTGCTCTTCCATCAAAGTTGCCTGATAGCATTATTCCTTTCCCAAATGTTCTCGGTAGGTACCGTTTCTCTTTCGAAGGTATCCAGTGGCAATACTCTTCCATCAAACATGCCCAATGGCAGAGTTCCTCACAAGAAGGCTTTGTTGTCTAATATAAGGCATGGTTCTGTCATTTACTGTGCTTGATAACAAGGTTTTATGTTTGTCTGCTGAACAAAATAGTGATGGTGGTATTGATAAAATTAATAAAGATGCCCAGTTTGATTCATTTTCAAATTTTAAGAAGATTTTTGATGATTGTGTGCTAAGAAGAGTCATCCTGTTCTCATTAGGTAAAGACGAAAAAATAATTCTCCTAATCCTGATCTTCTGAAATAGAATATAAATGTGGTCATGCAGAGGAATTCATAAGTATAGGGTTATCAGCCAAGAAATTATATCGTTAAGTGAAGCAAAAGACTTCAAAATGACAGTGTGTGTTTATCTTTAGAAAGTTTGAAATATATAAAAACGTTGATTTTCCTTAATCACAATAGTAACATCTCTTAAGAAATGTATTAATGGTATTCAGAAAACTTAGTCACAGAAGAAGGTGAAGGAACCCAAGTGTCTGCAGCTCATATGTAGCAAAATCCTGGTGTAAAGGTTGTGAGATTTAATATAATTAGAAAGATATGCTCACTGCCATATCGTCTGGTAGCAGAGATGTAATGTAATTGTGAAGATATACTCTCTGCCATTTCGCCTCCTACTAAACGTCCATGTTATTCTTTTCAAGTCATTGTCATCAACTTGCTATGAAGCAATTGTCTTGCATCTCAGTTGAATCCAACACTACAGCTATCAATGCAGAAGCTTGCGTTGCGTGATTGTGTCATATCTTGTTTGTTGCCTTTCCGTTTTCTTTTTGTGGATTGTTCGCTAAAAATGTCTCTCTTTTTTTGTCACCATACATGTGGCTTTTGCACAAATGATGTAGCAGGTATTAATCATTTATAATCTATTGTAAGTATTATAAAATTATTAATTCCTTTCATTATAAAGGTTCTTGATAAGGCTATGGAGAACTTAGAAATGAATATTAAAGAAATTGAAATCTTCTGGTAAGGAATATGGTGAGCTGTTAATAGAATAGACATTATGGAAGTTATTAAATGTGATCCCCACTTTTTGAAGAGTAGCTTTCAAAGCCAAAAATGTTCACCATCCCTGATATAGCAGGAATTTTCCACATTTTGTAATTTTCAATCTAGAAATACAAGAAGAGTTTTTGTTGTTAAAAAAAATTTACAGAAATTTATCTTAATTCAAAAATACTTCTGTTTCTCTTTTATATGTGCTTTGTGTTCTCAAGTAACAGAATTGTTGCTTCCATCTGTAGAAAAGAATAGTTTATGTGCATTAAACTGAAAAATTAACTTTTTTTGCACTTTGAAGTTGATTACGACTACTTGTTTCAACAGTTGCTCTTTCACATTTCTTAAGTTATTTCAATTTGAACTGACATAATTGTAGATGTGGGTGTTTTGTTACTTTAACCATTTGAAAATATTAGACAATAATACAAACAGTCTAGACAGACATAATCAAAAGCTTAAAATTGGAATTACTAAAACATGCATCAAGGTGAAGATTTAATATAAGAAATTATTGCAGAAATTAATAAACATTACAGAAATTATTGCTTTTTATAGAGAGAAACAAAGAATATTGACAGCAAGGAACATTGATCTGAAATTGCGTAAAAGAATATTGAAGACATATGTTTGGACTATACCTTTGTATGGTGCTGAGACATGAACACTAAACAAAAGTGATGAAAAAAGACTGGAAGCATTTGAGATGTGGGGATATAGCAGAATGGAGAGAGTCGGATGTCAAATGAAAAGAGTACTGGAAAAAGTGAATGAAGAAAGAACAATTTTGAAATTGATTAAGAGAAGAAGATTGTCATGGTTGGGCCATAACTTGAGGAGTGGAGGTCTTGTCGCTAGAGTACTGGAGGGCAAAATTCTGGGGAAAAGAGGAAGAGGACGACTAAGAACCACTTACATTTCCAGAGCATGTGAAGACACAAATCTGAGGTCATACAGCGACCTGAAGAGAGCAGCGGAGGACAGAGCTGGATGGAGGGACATGTTATGGAACCTAAACCAGTCTAACGACTGAAAGAAGAAGAAGAAAATATGAAATTAGAAACTCTCTTAAGGAATAATTATCTATAAAGCTAACAGTACATTTTCATTATAATGAGACTGTTCATAGTAAATTTACTTCCAATACTTCTCAGGATGCATTTAAATAAATGTCTACTTTAAAAAAAAGAAAGAAGGAAAACCTATTTTTGCATTTTAGAACATGATATGAAGTTTCTTATGGTAAAGGTAAATTATATTTAGATGAATCTGATAATTTGAATATAATATTATTCCTATTTAGGTAAATGTGGTCTTCTGTGTTGGGACATATTTGCTGAAAGGCACTTTCATAAAGTATATGTCTTTGAAGATCTATTTCACCAAAGGTGGAGAAATCAATTAAAATTGAATTATATTTGTTTGTCAAAATGTTTCTATTGTCCATTTCATTCACATTCAAGTCACATCATTTAGTTCAGAAACTTAAATATACATTTGGCCAAGAATTAACAACAAAAAAGGTATAACTCCTTAGCAGTTTACGTGATTGAACTTTTCAAAATTTAAATATCTTACAACAGTTGCTGCAAATTGGCAGTCTAAACATGGACAAAATGGGTTCTGCTTTGTCCATTGGATGTACTGAAATCTGATATTGGTAGAGAATTTTGTCAGCATTCATAGATCAGAACTTAAATAGTGTTAATGTATTAAATCCTTTCATGTCTCCAAAAAATATAATCTGGCAATGGCAGACCCTGATTATACACACTGCTATATATTAAAAGCAGACTTCTTAACTTAGAGCTCCGAGTACCACATTGACTGTTTCTGTGATGAAAGCAAGAAGTGGGAGAACAAAAGGAAAGAGTAATCTAGTAGATTCCTTCAGTAAGTTATGATCTAGAAAAATTGTTAAAAAAAACTAAACCGCTTTGTGTGAAATTAGCCTTGAATCCTTATTTCTTCCAACAATGTTAACTGGATTTTGAAGTTTCTAAATTCCAAAATATGGTTATTCTGCAGATTGATTGAGAATTAAATAATTTACATATAGATCATATAGAATTTGATTTCATAACAGTTCTCTGAAAACGGTTTTTTGTATCTGTAATAGTAGATGTGCTAGATCCTTGTTATCCTTCAGCTGATAATGTTGCACAAATCCTTCTTGTAACTTGAGCTTTATCATCAGATTGACAGTTTCTGTAATTAGCCGTCTTCCAAATGCAGTTAAAAGTTTTATTCATTGTTTTCAGTGTTTATACTCAAAATCATTCTGCTGTTCCTTTCACATTTTATATTTAGGTAAAAGTATTTCGGTAATAACCTTCGATCCGACTAAGATGAGTCGTCCTTTAATTTCATGTTTTGAATCCAGCACTTAACAATGTTTCCGTAATCTTCATTTCTTAACAAATCCAATTTCAATGTTGTGTTTTCGGAACTCATTAAATGTATTTATCTAATTATCTATCTCCTTATTTAAGTTTTGTTAATTTTATTTATCGATAAATATTTTAGTTGTTATATTCAGTGGTATTTACAGAGTTTTGAAAATTCTTACATATTTTCTAACACATAAATCCACTTCCTCATTAGTGGGGGAAGGGCAACAAGAATTTTAGTTTTGGATAATGGATTTATCTTTTGTACACAACAACATACTTGTAATTTTTTCATTTGTTTATTGTAGTTATAAAGACAAATGGCTTATGTTCCAAATGTCTGAGCATTAGATTAAATTGTAGTTATTTATTTTCTCATGTTTGATCCTTTATATACATTATCCTTTGTATTATATTTATCAGTAGCTGTATTATTAATACTGCTATATGTAATAAATTGGCAAATAAAAATATATTTTTTAATTTACAATCTTGTGTAGTGAATCTTGTAATTTTATTTCTCTTGACAGTGGTATTATAATCTCATAATGGTTGACAGAATTATTCTGAAAAATCACAAAATTGAAATAAAAAAGGCTTTAATTATCATTATACATTAATAATGAAGGAATCTGATAAAAGGACCCATAAAAATTGAATTTGCTAGATTTTGTGATTGTAATATTTCTGTTTTACTAAATATTAACCAAATAAAGGAAACAAATCCTTACAAACTTAAATCTACAGTAACAACACCCCAAACCAGAAATAGTTTGTATTTTTACCTTATCAGAATCTTGCTGTATCCCTTTGACTCATGATTAATGTGATGTTTCTTTGGATATTAGTTTGATTTTTTTGCTTGAGAATCACTGCTTTGTCTTAAGTCCTGAGGGTGAATCAAAAATCTCCAGAATAAGATTTACTTTAAAACCTGCAATGCACTGTTTGTGGATTCCATCATATTTTCTAATTTAAGGATTCTTTTCTCAAAGCTAATGGTTTGAGAATACGATTGATATAATGCATTTCCACATATCCCTGATGTATTCTTCCAAATGTTCCTTATTTTGCAAGGGATGGGAGTTCCTGTTAATTTCTTCGACAACCTTGAAACAGCTTCTTGATCCAGCCAGAAAGAGAATCTCTACAGACTCTTCTTCAGGTAAAGGCATCTCACCACATCAATCACAAGACAGAATTTGGAATTCTTCTTGTAATTTTGAATTACCCTGTATTAAAAACAAGTTGTTGGATTTTCCCAGGTTTGTGAGAAACTACCTGTTAAGTAAAAAGATGAAAGAATATTGTGAATTGAAGACTTTTATTCTTGCATTGGCTTTCTGATTACAACACTGACAAAGCACAATAGTCAACTGGAGAATTCAATTAGTTCTTTTTAGGAAATGAAAATGAAGTCAACTATTAAAGTTTGATTATTAAAGTATCTTTATCTATGATGAAGAAAGGAGACAGAAAATTTGTGAATCGTATTTAATGTGTTCCTTTATTAGATATCAAAACAAGAATGTGTACACTGAGTTGTCAATTTAAGTACTCCTCCATTCACATAATAGACATATACATGTAATACACTGGCAGTAAATCAATCCAGTTAATGATACATACTTGGTTAAATTTGTATGTCCAATCAAATGAGGGTATCTTACCTTTATGGGACAGTTTTAACCCTTTGTTCCATGAGTGATTTTGGAGGACATAACCAAAATTTTGGAGGACATGCAAATAAGAATGAAAACTTACATTTACAGATAAATATGAAATATATTTATTTTAGGAAATAAAGTTTACATTTGCTGTTAATAGTGATTATAAAAAAATCTAAACGTAAATTTAGCAAATTAGAAATTTAAAACAAATTTTACTTAGCACATTTTTTCCACTGATTCATAAAAACACATTTGCAACAGAAAATTATTGATTTTCTTGTGCATCCTTCCATTTTGAAGCTTTGACCAATTTTGCCGCCATATTGTTAAGGAAAATAGCCCATCCTATCATATCTTATGTTACAGCTGATATTATATGCTCTCATTGACACTAATGGTCTAGAATTTTAACTTCTTCATCTCCTCTGCTGTTGTTCACTTCGAAATTGATTAATGCTTTTGCTACTTCAGGTTTGAAATGAACTAATTGCATTTTACAGCCAACGTTCTTCCTGTAGAGTAACAAAGAATTCGTTAAACAAATTCCTAAAAGATGCGGCGATACCATTTTTTCCCTTTCAGTTTGGTTCTGTAAAACGACAACAATATATCACTTTTATCAACTACCCCCATATTTTTGTTGTATACATTTACCATATTTGGACAGTTCAACCCAGATATTTTTTTTTCCTTTCTTCTGCACCGTTTAACGTTCTGAAGTGGTTCAACACAGTGAAGATTTGATGCCACAGTAACTGTTTTGGTGTCAAACCACTGACAAATCAACAAAGCTTGTTGGTTTTTATGGCATTTGTAATCCATTGCCTCACTGCCTTCCTTTTTTAATGCTTTTTCAGATTTTAAAGGGCAACATTCAGTTTTTCTGTTTTGAATAGTACAAGTTCCATATAGCTGTCTTTTTGGTGAGTTCCCGAAGCAATAATGGGGATGAAAAGTAATTATCAAAAAATAATTGCATATCAGCATTTACATTTTGGCTCAGTCGAAGGACAACTCTCCCTGATTCTCCTAATTCTTTTGGTTTGCTTATTAAGTTGTCACCATACATTTCCATTTCATAAACATATTCTGACTCTCCTGCTCTCATCGACACTTTGTATCCTCATTTCGTTGGTTTTCTCTTCATGTAGACTATTCGTTAATAGCAGCTGTGAAATTTTTATTTAACTTATTAAGCAAGAATCTTACTTTGAACAGTCGATCAAAACCATCTTCAACAATACTTTTCTATAAAGTCATTATTTGAAAAATGTAGTAGGGATAAAATTTCTTCAAATCTGTTGCATGTCATGGCATTAGCAATAATAGGCTGCGTGATACTTGAAGACCAATACATTGTGCGAAAAGCTAGGAAAACCACACTCATATACATAGCAATTCCCAAGAAAATTCTCATTTTTTGTTCAGTGATAGGTTTTACTTTTTGTCTATCACTCTGAATACGGAATCTATTCATTTCAAAAGTTATGTAATCTATTTAACTTAAATCAAATAGAATAAAAACATCTTCAGAGGCATGTTCATTTTTGAAGAAATATCTGATATTTGATGTTCATTTGAAGTAGAAGATCTTTCTTTATCAATTGATTAGCTTTTGTCACCTGAGCTTTTTTAGCAGCCTTTTTTTGTTAGATTTCCTCTGCTTTTTCCTGTTGCTATATTTTGGCTATCGTCAGTAGTTTTCCCTGGTCGGCGGCACAGTTGCAGCATACGGCTTTGTTGATCAGGAGAGTCATTGTAGCGGCTACTGAAACGGCGAGGGCTGGTTGGTCGGGCCCGTGGTTGCGACGAAGGTTCCCGGCAATAGCGCTGGACATGTCCGGTCTGGCTGCAGCGGAAGCAGGTGAGCTGTTCATTGTCAGTACGCAACTCGTTGGTCCGTCGTCGTGGTGAAGTTTTTCAGCGCTGGGCTTGCTGGTCGCTCTGTCCCCTAGTCACAAGGGTTGTGAGTTTTGGACAAGCGCAGTTAATGCGTTTATCAGTTTCTGCTGTTGATCGGTGTTGCTCTCAATTGGGGGTTGTTATGGGGCGAGAGTGGCTATGGTTCACCGGTGGTCTGGAAAGGGTTTGTTGTGAAGGGTTTGTTGCTGCACTGGTCGACATTCTGTGATCATTTCACTGGGGGGGGGGGGGAAACTCGCAGGGCCAATAATGCGGTGTGTATATCTGGGGTGACCGTTTCAGGAGGTGATAGAGGCATTGTTCGTCCGACATGTGGGGGTCTACTTTGCTGCAGAGGTGAATAACATCTTGGATATCTGCCTCCCAGGACTCTTGGGGTAGCTGTACCCAGGTGGAGAGTGCTCATTCGGCTTCTGTGGCGATGTGGTGGGGTTCAAAGAAACGAATGTTTCTTTGAATTTTGTGATGAAGGAGTCCCAGGTGAGGATGGTGGCTTCTTCATTATCAAACCAGCGGCGAGCGGTGTCCGTGAAGTCAAAGGGTAGGTATGCCAATTTGTGTTCGTTCATTAACCGTTAAATTGGGCTACTTGTTCGAAATCTCTGAGCCAGGCAAGGGGGTCAGTTATTCTGCCAGAGAATGATGTTGGTTCTCGGTAAGGTAAGGTGAGGGATCTGCGGTCGGGTAGCATCGAAGGGTTTGGTCTGGTCGTCTAGAGCGGCGGAGTTATTGGCAAAGTCCGGCATAGTGTGTCCATGGTCTGACGGGTCTTCAGCATTAATGATGTATAGTCGAAATCACAGAGACTAATGCCGTGGTTTACTCTAAAGCACATACACAGATTATTTATAATTATGTACAGGTTTATATACAAATGGGATCGGATTTCAAAATATTCTCAAGATCTCTCTGTTGTCCGTCTTCTGGAGAGACAGAGCTCGCCCGCAGCTGATTGGTCCCCCGATCAGCCAATCACAGGACAGATTAACCAATCGGAAGACCTCTCAACCTCGCATCAATATGTTTTCTATTTTTTAGATTTTTTTCTATTCTTT
Organism: Thereuonema tuberculata; assembly: GCA_023159025.1. Lineage (NCBI taxonomy): Eukaryota > Metazoa > Arthropoda > Chilopoda > Scutigeromorpha > Scutigeridae > Thereuonema > Thereuonema tuberculata. The sequence goes on from JAFIDM010047145.1 coordinate 17,650, forward strand.
AACATTAATTGTTTTTCCCTTCAATCAATAAATTTTACTCTAATCAGCTTCTTTCTTCTTTTTAAGTCCTATGTTTATGTTAAGTATTAAAAGTATATTCATTTGAAATTTTGTCAGAGTAAAACAAGTAGTGTCAAAAATGAACAGAATCCTGTCTTGCTTTGATCCTATTGATAGTGTGTGGAATAAATATACATCCAAATATATGCACATTCTAAATTTACAATTTTAAGTTTCTGAAGATTAAATAATTTCATTGACAAAGCCAAGTTCACTAATAGCCAGTTTCTCAAAGTAATCTTAAACTAATACTGGATGAAGTCCAATTGAAATCAATAGAGTTACGATATGAGCTAATACTAATACTACATTAGTGTGCAAAACTTAAGCAACAGTGGGTGACTTTGCTGTAATTCCGCACAAACTGAACTGGGAGACATGAAATTCCTACTACAGAGGCACAGGGTATT
>JAFIDM010047147.1:0-18115 GCA_023159025.1 Thereuonema tuberculata
CAAGAATTAGAATTTATTTAGATTTATTTCTTGATTAAACCTTTAAAAGGGACGTTCATTAATTATGTGAGGTATTTTATACAAAATTTGGATCCCCCTCCCCCTCACGTGAGATTTCCCCTATAATTTTTAAATAATTAAATTTATTTGATATGTTCATGTATTTTGCTTCAAACCACTACATACCTAAAGCATTACTGATGTCTTCTATGAAATACATTTTTTCTGTGAAAGAAGAGGAGAAAAATGATACTACGTTTAAGGTGCACTACAACGAATTTAATTAAATTTAGTAAAAGTAAAAAAAATAGGCTGCGACCACCACCTTCCCTAATTCCTTCCCACTTTCCCTAATGTTGTAATCTGTTATAATATGTATATTCTCTGAATTAAAAAGTTGACGTGAGATTTTCATTGACCCCCCCCCCTCTCCTTTAAATGAGATTTGGTGAGATTTCGCTGGACCCCTCCCCCCCCCATCATTTTCAGCTCACGTAATTAGTGGACGCTCCCAAATTACAGACTTCATACTGTAATAAACATTTTGTTTTATTACTCGTTAAGTTCTCTGATAAAATATCATTACTGCTATGAAATAGTAACTGTGAAAAAGAGAGTCTCTTGAATTCTTGTAATTGGGCTTTGAAAATAAATATATAGTAATGAGGTAAAAATTGGGGCAAATTCGATTGTTTTCAAAATTAGCTCTAATGAAAATAACTTAACATTAAATGAATATTTCGAATTTGCCTATTGAGTTTTCTAATATCTTTTCTAATAGAAAGCTACAGTTTTTTTTGCAAAAACAAAAGAAAATTTAAGAAAAAAGATGGTGAGATATTTTGAACTTTTTGGAATACATAAGCGCATTGTTTTAAAATTCTTTCAAAACTTAAATATGTATTGAATATTTTTACTTCATTTATTTACTTCATCTCACATATTATGAACTAATGACTTTTGCATTCTATAAATACTTCATCTACAGGCGAATAGTAGATCTTGTATCAATCATCTACAATAACTAAATAATTCATTTTACTTTTTCCACTATTTACATTACAGAGAAATTGTACTTTTCTATAAACTACATATTTTCTACATTCAATATTTTTTTATAAGATATCTGAACTGTTATCAGAAAATCCCCTTATAAGGTGCCTAATCACGTTAGTACGCGATGAATCAAAAAGATGGTGCCAGTTCTCTGCTAGAAACGTGCGTCCGAGTTGGATGATGCAATCCCACGCCGCAGCTAGTGCGCGAATATCATTTAAAAGAGGTAGCTCATGTGTTTACTTAAAGTAACCGCATCTAATTTTGTTCGCGTAATCTCTTTTAAAACTTAAGAGTTGGTCGGAAAATTGATAGTGTGTCTGGAGATAGTAAGAATGTGTTGGTTTAACAAAGGACAATACAGAAGATTTTTTATGACCAAAGTGTAACAGTTTTTCTTAAATTTAAGAATTTAATCTGCTTGTTTTTTTGTTTCAACATTATAGGCCCTATTGGGTGCATACGCTACCGAATATGGCCTAAATGTACTTTTTGTTTGTGAGCTTTTATATATCCATTTTCTAATTAAAATCATTCTTTCAAACTTGTATCTTTACTTGCCAATAAGTAGATCTCCCATTCATTGATTTTTTTTTTTGCATTAACAAGTTTAATAAAAACATAAAGCTTAGGTAGGCCAAAAGGGTCTACAGTTACCTTATATTACATTATTTTCCTTCCTTTTATCGAATTTGGCCAACTAGGGACCACGGAACTAGCTCAACCTGACAAGGTCAGGGCGAGGCTAGTGAAATTCAAGAAAGGGGGGACGAGAATTATATCCCGTCCAGGATAACCCTGAGATAGTAAGTCCCAGGGGGGAAACGGACGAAACAAGAAGAAAGAAACAGCCATGCCACCACCGGGATTCGAACCCGAGTACTGGCGCATCGGCCACAACGGCAGCCCGCCGGCTAAACCGCATGGCCACGCCAGCACGGCATTACATTATTTTATTATGGAAAAAAAGCCATTGCAGGGAAATTTAATTAATTTCACTTTTGAAACTTCATATTCTGAGTAGTTGTAATTACGTGTCAGTTTTTTTTAGATCAAATTTGATCTATTAGCCTAAATTGATAATAGATATTAATCTATAAGCAGATTTTTCTAAAGTCCTACTAAAGAAATGAAAATAGTTGCAAACTCTTAAAAGTTTTAACCTTTTCTTTTACGTAATGGAAATCCTGAAAGCAATTCTTTCAGCCTTTTCTCTACATTCCAATCGCTTTTCAAGCATAAATGAAAACAATTCCGGCACTTCAAACAAATGAAGGTAAATTATCAATGAACACATCTCCTTACCAAATAAGTTATTTCCACAGTAGAATGTAAAGCTTGAGTATATCTGTAAATGATCATTAAGTTGAAAGAAAGAAATTTTAACGTGCATAAAATAAGTTGAAGCAATAACTCAAAAGTGCACCAATGAAATAAATGGTGCATTATTAAGTTCTTAGGAATAGACCATCTTCATCATCCAATGCTGCTGGCCATTGATATTATTTGAGAATCTGTAATCCTCAAATGATATCAGATATGAAATACTTGTAAAGACAGTCTTCAAAAGGGAAAGTCAGAAGGATCTTCACGACATTCGTTGACATCTTCTTGCCACCAATGTTATCTTAGTTTAAATAACTTAACTATTTTAAGACCTTCCTTGAGATGTTTTCGTCAGAAATTAATAGTTTCACAAATAAAGCAAAACAAAAGTCTCCAAAAAATCTAAAATTTGTATACATTCTTAATTGCCATTTAAACTTTTATTTAATAATAATAAAAATACAATTGAATTCAGTAATTATGTATTTTTTTTATTCAATTTATCGTAATCTTTGTTGCAACTGATAAAGTTCAGTAAATAGTTGCATTTTCGCGAAGTATATTCAGAATCACAAAAACAGATTCCAACCATAATATCACTGTTTATTAATATATTTTTCTGTAATTCTACATATTAGCATAGATAATTTATTTCAGTTCTGTATACCTGCTTCTTATGGTTTGGAATATTAATAAACACTAATGATTATCTCAATGGAGGAAATGTCAGGCTGAGAAGCAACCCCAGTTAGATCATTGCATTATGTAATTATTGATTGCTATGCGGCTTCACAAATTAAAAACCAAAATGAACTTAATTATATAAATAATATATCCCAGCCAGAGCACTCAATTCGCTTTCGAATAGAATTTTAATCATAATGAACTTGTTTTATTAACTGATAATAATGTCAACTACTATTAACTACCTAAAAAAATAATAAACTATAGGTCTAAAGAATTTTTCATCTAGTCTTCTTTAAAAAATAAGAAGACTAGAGGAAAAATTCATTATAGTTTAGTATTTTATAGGTAGTTGATAATAACTGACATTATTATTGGTTTATTAATTTTTAATTGAAAATTAAGATTGCAGACAACATGCTAATTGTAAATTTACTCTAAACCTTAAAACAATCTTCAAATGAGTCGTTCGTCATATCTTCAAATGACATAAATTATTAATTTCACGTTGTAAGGTCTCGTTACAGAGATTTTGTTATGATATTGGTTTGTTAGGATTGAGAAAAAAGATTTTACTCCTTCCTTTATATTTATTTTTTAGTTGTTCTAATTGTAAATAGAGATCTTGATAAAGTCTTCGCAATAAAAGATGAAATATTGAAGTTTCATTTGGTGAAGTTGGTTTTTGATTACGAGTTTTAGTAGATAGACATAAAATGACTTTTAGGAAAGACATAGAGAAAAGCATCAATCTGTGTTCAGAAAATACGAAGAAAAAATTAAGTTTAAAAACATGAACTTCAGAGAAGGCAATTTCAAAGTACAAACAGTCTTTTCAGCGAGGATTATTCAGTGAATTAAAAATTTGCCTGATATAATTATATAAATAAGAAAGGAAAAGGAAGTCCTTCTCTTAAATAAAACTGGCCAACCCCTTGTAGCTAAAACAGTAAAGTAATGTCAGACAAAGATACCTTTACTTAAAAGAAACAGTTACGAAAGCTGCATCACAACTGCGAATCAACAAATGACTTCTTCAAATCAACACTGCGAAACTTCCATTGATGTTACTGCCATCATATTACATAAATTACAAATTTGGTATCATTATTATTATTATGAGTAGTACTCTACTGTCATTATTTATGTCTATCTTTTTAAAAATAAAACAGCTAATATTTTGATTTCATTGCCTTTTCATAATTGATTGAGCATGCAAAGTTAATATTTTTCTTTAAAAACACAAATGAAAATGCAAGAAAATAAGAATTTGCATTCTGAGCCATTATCGAAGGATATCTGGGACGGCCGTTTCTGCCTTATTAGCAAGATCTAACCTTTTCGGCAACTCTGAGTTTATCATCAAGGGTAAATCAGGCTGAGGACACCTAATAACCCAGATTTCCGTCGATGATGACTCGGAGTGGCAAGTTTTACATTGTTTTGATTTCTGTTGTTTTTCTCACAAGAAGGTTAAAGTTTCGTTTTAATGAAAATTTTTATTCTTTGTCTATCTGTTAATACAATCATGAAGTTTAAGCGGGTATACGGATTATCATGAAATTTGGAACAGTACTTATTTATTTATTTAGTGGGCATTATGCCGCGTACGAGCAGCAATTTCGCGCTATGAAAATCCTCTTCATGCTAGGTAATCATTCGGCCCCGTTCAAACTCCGTAGCTTGCTTATAAGGCTCCCTTTGAAGTCGATGAGGCATGTGTACAGCTCACTAACACGTGTAGGCAGGTGTACAGCTCACTGACGATGAAAAACTATTTGTCTGGATCCACAACAGTCCTCTACTTATACGCTCTTATACAACAGGTCAGAGGGCGCTACTGATTCTAGGCATGCGCAATCATTCCCAAATTTTAATCATTTGCGTTTCATACTCTGTTTTACATTTCCTGTAAAGTTTCACTTCATTTGCATGTTTCCTTCCTGGTGTTGCATTTTCACAAACATGAGTGAATAACTAATACCGTACATACGAAGACCAAAATCTAACTTTACAAAAGCTTTATTCATATCATAAAAAAAAAAATTTACATCTAAGTTTCGTATAAAATTCTAAAATAATTTCTTTAGAAAATCTTCTTTTTTGCAGTAATAATACACGATACAATAAAGATCAAATTTATTATCTCCAATTACCAAAATTATAAAACTACAATGGTTTCTGATTTGGTTAGGGCGAGATTGGGTTGGGCTGATGAGTCCGTTGAAGGACGAAACGGCCGTTCCCAACTCCTCCCCATAATCTAAAATCAGAAAGGCAATCTCTTCTTATTTTCTTATTCAGGTGCTGTTTTTCTTTTCCTTTATTATAATGGTTCTGTTGAATAAATTAAACAAGGAAAAACAGTATAACTTCCTAAGAGATATAAATGACCGCAGACCGAAACTCTATTTTTAACCACTTCTATAAGTCATTAACTTTACAGTATGGTAAAGTTAATACGGTATTGTTGTATGACGTAAAGTTTGTAGAGATGCCGATGGACGGCGGAAGGACAGGTAGAACTTTCTGAATGGCTCTACCCCCTTTATGTTTCGCTTAAAAGCAGTTATGGTAAATCTTTTTTACAGTAGTTTATTTATATGAGCAAAATAAGATTATACAAAAATTTTATTGTAATTTTTTTTACCAGAGAAAACAGATGTGGAAAGTAAATAAAAAAACTTAAAAATATTATTATAGATATTACATTTTGTAATTATATACAAACAAAATAAATATATTGTGTGTTTCAGAAATATGTATACACATTTTAAACTTTATATTTCATTAACAACATGTACAGTTTTAATTTTCTTTATTAAAGTAAGAGATAAGCATTATCTCTTCAAGAAAGAGATAAACATTTTTTGATTGTAACATAAATTTAATGCTCAAAATGATTACTATCAGAATGAAAAGACCTCTCGAAGGACATTATTGATTCAATGATAGTGTTAATGGTGAAGATTGTCACGAAAGATTATGCTTTACCAAATATTAGAAACATCTTTATTGTGATTATTGTGATCTTTATTGTGTTGTACCCCTACTTTATCATAGGCAACGCACGAATATTTCGACAATGAATTTCCTGATCATTGCAGATGTGGCCGAGAGGGTGTTTTGAAGGCATTCTAGATCTCGTGATTTCATCTCTTTGACATTTTTTTATGGAATTTCTTGAGAAATAATGTTTATAGTCGCAAACAGCAAACATTGGAGTAAAATGTGGGACGATAATATAACAAGGAGTAGAAAAAAAAATCGCCTGAATTATACAAAATATTTGTATATCAAAATAAGACATTCCATCATATAGACCATTTCGAATATCTATAAAAATTACGAAGGAAAACATTGTTTTTTTTTTGGTTTTTTTCTGCACGCTACTCCTCCGAAAACATAAGACACAGAAATACAAATAAGGTGCCAAATGTTAGGTAATATTGAGGATGGCTATATTTATTTTTCATTTACGTGGTCAACCGGAAGTCATGTGATAGAAGGTCAACTTCTAACCATTCATTCTAGATGTCCAAAATGAAAGACAAGTTGAACTTTTTACAGGTAGTCCGGTCGCGTTCAAAGGTCACTTGACTCAGAAAATGACCTCAGAATCCAAGGTCATGTGCTTACTAAAAAGTTTACTTGACACAATCGCTAGTTTCAATTAAATTTATTATTGTGGAAAAAAAATTGTCTTAGTTTTTAAATGCGGGAAACAAAATTAACATAGTCTATATTGTTAAAAAAATGGATACATAATTTAGAATTTTTAATAAGTATTTAATAATCCTGCAATATTCCATGAAGAAAAAAAGAAAAATAAATTTCTAAAATATAGTCCTTACAAAACTTCATTCATACAGTATATAACTTTTATAAATAACAGAAAAAAATATAGATAGTAACTATTTTATCTTATTCACTGCATTTCCAGACATTCTTTACTCTGTTACTTTGTCCATTTTCTTTCTGTTTAGGTATAATAAACAGAATAGCCTCGCTTGTTTATCTTGGTAATATATTGCTCTACAGAGGATACTCCAACAAGATTGTCTCACAATCCACTTGTTGCAAAACCAATCGGGTCGGTTGCTTGGGTTGTCAACATTGTACTCTTTGAGACCCATAAGTTTAGCTCCCAAATCCCACACAAACAATTCCAAGCGTCCCCAACATAAGCCAGTCTCAGTAGTACAAATATAATAAGGCGGACCTTTTTCCCCGATGGGAGGTGTGCAGACAGCTATGAGCGAATCAATAGAGAGGAAAGCCGTCACATCGACTTGCAGCTCTCACCCTTGGGATCTCCCAACCAGACTCTCCTTGAAATTAATGCTTCGTTTTCACCAGTTCAAATCATTTTAAACACAGGAAGAGATAGAAGAAAATCTACATTTGGAGACATGTAGCACAGTCTATAAAAAAATTAATCTTAAGAATGACTTCAAAACATATAATTATTTATGTGAATATTTTTTATGAATAATAAAAAAAATGTTTTTTAATATGTTATACCGGTACATTAAGGTAGCAACGAAAAAGCTATTTTATTTTTTTCTTTGTGTCTTAATATGTTAATTTGTTTGAAGAAATTATATTAAGTGCTAAACTTATATTAATTTCTTTTTCGTTCTAATGGATTCTCGTGCTGTTTTCATTCTCAATAAGTAAGGGACAAATTCAAATGAGTACTCATTAGAGCGAAACAGCTGTCCCAAGTTCCCATTGTGAAAGTGTCATTTTTTTCTGTTTATTTGATATTCAAGAAACAAACTATAAAATTCTCCGAATGCACTACAGATGTGTTTGACATCACAGAAAAATAAAAACTACATCAGAAAAAAAATCTTTAAAGAAATATTTGAATATAATAGTTTATAAATTTACTATGTGTTACTTTTCCTCAGAAATATTGCATATTGATCTACATTCGGGAATTTTAAAATTGAAAACAGTTGTTAAATACTTCATGACTTTTAGAAAAAAAACCAGGATTGTATTAAAAACATTGAAAACGATAAGAAAAGTTTAATAGTCTTATGACGAAACAGTGGTAATGATGAAATGCTATATTTTTTCAAAACATTCATTCAAGTTCAGACTTCAAAAAGATTTGCTTAAAATGGACCAGAACTCCACAACAGTGTTCCTTCAATAACAAATTGCAGAAATGGTATTTCATAACTGCATGAATCTATTTCTTATATAAGACAGATAATATTTATCAGAAACCATATGGTTAAGTATCAAAAGCTAGAGAACCTGAAATTAACTTAAAGCTTAATATAGCCGTTACTTAATTACATTGCAGTATATCACTAATCAACTGAAACAACCATTGAATTGCATCAGCAATCAACCAAAAAACAACTAAATTGCTTTCCCATGCGTTCAATTACCAATTAATCTGGTAATTGGTAGAAAGAAAGAATGAACTAATTTAATATTGTGTCGAAATCCAAAACAAATAATAGGCGTAAGAGCTTTTTTCGCCAGCTTTTTTTTTTCCTTGTTTTGTTGGGGTTTTTTTTACGAACAAAATTCAATTCTTTGTATTTTCTTTGTGTTTATGACGTTTTCTTCTGTTCAAATGATTTACACTGAAGGTTTCTGCAAACCGATCAATTTTTGAAAGTATTCCATCGGAAAATATGTATTCCCTAAACTTATGAATTTCACTCAAAAGTTTTTAAGCAGATAGAAAAAAAAGCAGACAGAAGCAAGTTTTTCTTTTCATAAACTGGGAAAATGATAATGTTTCGCAATGTTCCTGAGGCTTTTTAAGTTCTATACTTTCAATTTACTGTTTCTTGTTCCTATTTTTCTTATTCTATAAACCTTTCTCGAGGTGTGAAACCTATTGATTTTTATTGTATAGAACAAAATTGTTTAGAACTAAAATTAATTTAGAATAGCTGAAATTTTTCCCAACTTTTCCTAATCAAACTGACAAGTGAGTTACGATTTTTATTGAAATAGTAAAGAAACCGATTCATTTCTTTATATGTTTTGTGCATAAACACTTTTTTTTTTCTTTTAAGATTACATCTGAAAAAGAAATTAAAAACTCCTCAAATTAGTATGATGAATCAGATTAATAATAATAATAATTAATTATAATAATAATAATAATAACCATAAGTTGAATGCTGACAATGCCTAGATGTTACTGAATCAATGCAGCATATAGACTCATTCTGAATGTCTTAGCCAAAATTGACTGCAAAGGGCGACATAATCAAGTCTGCAAAATCAAGTCTCTATCGACAACTAGTATAATGCATAATCTCCTCAAAATGCAGCCTTCCCCATATTACAAACATAAGTCTGAAACTGTATTAGAAAATAACATCAACAAATTATATTGAAACAGATATATTCTTATGGACAAGAAAATTGCACACAATAGAAAACACATCATGTTGATTGATAAAACACGGAAAACAGCATTTCTGTTTAATGTTGCCATCCCAAGCAACAGCAATACATCATCAAGTTATCACAATAAAGAATCCAAACACTCCAATCTTTCTATAGAATTTCAAAAACACTGACACCTGAAAAACATTCCCACGTCCCGATCAATATTTCAGCAACAGGTCTAATCCCGAAGAATCTTCTTCACAGCCTTAACCAAGTGAATCTACACCCAAACGTTATCAAGCAAATGCAATAAGCTACTATCCGAAGTCTATAGTTCGCAAATTTCTACAGAAACCCAATTTAATATTCTCAATGCAACACAGAACACCAAGTAACCTTCGTCTTAAGAAATAAAACTCCGACGAGAAGTTGTATCGAAACCATCAGCCAAAAACGGAGCAAAAACAACAATAACATAATAATATTTCTTTTTTATTTTAAATTGATAGTAGAAATCCTATCAAACTAATAATAATAATAATAAGTGTCGATCGACTAAAGTTAAGTTAAAGTATCCCACTCTATACTTATGCAAGCCGTTTGAGTTGCAGGGGTGTCACTCCCGGAATATCGGGCCCAATGGGAATCAGTTAAGGTCGGATGCCGACGTCCGGCTGCCTTTAATACTCGGGAAAGAAACCCGGTACCCATTTTAGGGAGTGCTGGGTGGACCCTAGAATGTGTCTGGAGGAGAATAGGAAGTGGGAAAATCCCCTACCTCCGCCGGGGCCGGGGATTGAACTCGACTTAAATAGAAAACTCACGTAGACAACAGATGACAAAACCTTTTGTGCTAAGAAGATTTCAGTTTAATTCAAAATATCGTTAAAACCAAAGTAGCAAGAGCAATAACTGACCAAAAAATATTTGTCGGAGAGACAGATCATCCCTCAAAGAGCCTCAATTTGCTAATTCTGCTGTAGATACATGATAGTTGGATGATAAAAAGCATTAGGAATTTTTCTTTTAAGACCCTACACTTTTCTAGTTTTAAAATTGAATCTCTTTTTCAATAATCTTGGTAATTTTTTTACGGTTTCGATGTATATTTGCAGGGTTCTTGTGGAAATTTATATTGTTTTCTACGTGTGTTTTCTAACAATATTTAATTCAATATGTACAATTTACACACTAATTCCATTAAAAATTCCGGAAGGATGATAAATTTTAAATCGGACACACCTTATAGGTATAAATATAACATCATAAAGATGCTTGTCGATAGAGCTTTCACATACTTCAGTAATAAAAATGCACTAAACAAAGAAATTAGTCAGATAAAAAAGGTTTTAATTATGAATGACTATCCCAATACCTTTATCAATAAAAACATAACTAAAATATTTTGTAATATCTACAATCCCAAACAAAAAAATGAGAGAACTGAAGAAAAGAAAACATATATAAAATTTCCATTCATTCAAAAATGGGAACCATATTTGAATGAAATATCCAAAAATACTATGATCACACTTGTTTTCACCTTAAATAATAAGTTAAAATTTAATGATATCAAATGCAATCCCCTGAAGCAAGATAAAGAAGGATTAATTTACAAAATACAGTGCAAAAACAAGAACTGCTTTTATGTGGGTGAAAGCGAAAAATCATTGAAGAAATGCCTTTACGGCCATGAATATGCTTTAAAAACTATAGATACTAATTCTTCAATGGTGTCTAATCATGCCTACTACAATAACCATCTGCCGGATTCAAAAGATGCTACTATCATCCTATACGAAAAAGATACAATAAAGAGGAAAGTAAAAGAATCTATAATAATTCAGTTGTCAAATTCATATAATACTAGATTATCCAATAATAAAATAAAACAATATTGTTCAAATATTTTATTGCAGAGAAAGTTAAAAGTTCAAGTAGAAAAAAATATCAAGACAGACAACAAAGACGACACGAAAGTGAGAGTGAAAAATGGCCCTCCTTAATCAGCATAGACGATTCTACATCCCATTCAATCCAAAAATAGAATCAACAACTCCAAGATCCACGTCATTGACAACGTCATCACTGACAGCAATAGTTCATCAAGTTATCACACCATTGGCCTAAAACATCTGAATAAATTAACTTTTTCCTTTATAATGCCACTACATTGCACAGAAAAACCATCTTGCTGATGATGGGGATCATGATATCCCCGAAACTGTGCAGGAACTTTTTTTAATGGATTATTTAATTATTTAATGGATTATTTAATTTGTTGATTTTAATTTTAATTGTACATAATTTTTTAATGGAATTAGGGAGTAAATTGTACATATTGAATTATATATTGAAAGTTTAAATTACCTGGAAAAAATAAAATTTCCTTCTCAAATAAATGTATGTAGGAGTGAAAGTGAAATAAATAAGAAAATATTCTCTAATGTTTTGTGCCTATCAAACTTTGAAATAATGCATCAGTAAATTACATTGTTTACTATAAGATATCATATAGTTTGTTAAAAAGGAATAAAGAACCAGTTTGACTGTAGCTTTGTTGTATTGATGTAGAAGTGTGTGGATTAGGTCTAAAAGTGAATAAGCCTATCGGAATGATCTTACGTCCGTAAAGTTAATATTGCGGATATTTATTGCAAATACATAGACTAAGTCGACATTCAAGTTTTCCAATATACAATAATCTACTAATATGATGTTAGCAGTGATTTATATCAGTGAACAAGTATTCTATTGGAATATCGACAGTGAGATTGAGCCACAATGTATTCCAAAGGATTTTAATAAAGTTAAAAGTATTTTGTGTGTTTTTTTGTTTGAACTCCCGGGCTCTTAATATTGACAATATTGGTCTCAACAAAGGGGGAGAAATATGAGCATTTAGCCAACGAAACGTTCCCCCTGGGTACGCCGTAGAAGGCCTCTCACGCTATACCCGCAGAAACGACGAAACACAGAAGGAGAAAGTAACATCCATGCCGATGCAGGATTCGAACTCAGATTGCGACACATCGGCCTCACGGCAGACAGTCGCTAGACCATGCCGAAAGAGCAGTGCAATTAAAACTGAAAGTTAATCATCATAATTCGTGGACTGCAGCAGAGACTATTGTGATGGAAAGAGACTACGGACAAATATAGTCCGAAGAAGCAAAAAGTATTTATTAAGTAAAGCTGTTTTAGTTTCAGATTGGTGATCCTGGACTTCGAATGCAATGTTCCAGAAGAATATACCATAATACTTAATATTATTGACTTATTATTTAGTAAACAAAAAAGTTACTTGGACAGTAAGCAGCAAAAAAAAAAAATAAAAAAAAACAGCAGTATTTTAAAGGATACAATGAAAGTTAATTATATTTTTCAAGTAATTATAATTCAAGTATATTTATATGAGAATATATACTAATGTTATTTACCTTCATTAAACTTTATCTTGAATATAACTATGATTTAATGGTGTCAATGAATCAATTAATTCTTACAATCATGTCTGCATAAGTAATCTAATCATCAATGTTGTTGAAGAAAAATATTTCCTTTAGTTCAAGAACACTTAAATATTTTTTTTTTTTTTATTAAAATAACTCTCAGTTCTCTCTTCTAACTTATGAATTAAAAAAAGAAACGATTTCAGCAAAAAGATAAAAAGTACAATCAACGTTTTGCTTGATTGAATCTAAAACAAAATTGCCCAAAATTTCAGCGTCAATAAGAACAATCTCGATGGAAACGAGTGCGGTCGTTTCTTAAAATTACTTAAGAGCCAGTTTAAAGTAAAAATAACAAGAAACTCCCGAAAGAGCTTGAAGCATACTTTTCTTGAGTTTTTCTTGTATTTTAAAGTCTTGAAAAAAAGTCTCTATTTATTTTTAAATTATTACATACGAATAAAAACACTACAAACTTCCATTTTCTGAAAAAAATATTCAAATCCGAATTTCTTACAACTTAGTGGATTACTAATTGAACATATGCATTAATCTGACATAAATTTATGTCCATAGAAACCTGTAGGTTCACTCTGTAATTTCAATTTAAAGTAAAAGATTGTCTCTTGCTCCTAAATATGAATGTCAAGATTGAAGAAGATCCATCAAGAGGTTCAAAAAGTGTTGATACACATAAACATACACAGGGACTGACAGATTTTACGAGCCTCTCTTTTCTAAGAAAGCACCCTAAGAAGTACTACTTATACTCTTCTGTGTAATTAGTATATTTTATACTCTTCTGTGTAAGTAGTATTTTTAAAGTAGTATACTTAAAAATTTCAGTTTAAATATTTAAAAACACGATTAAATAGTCGAAATCTATCTACTTGTTTGCTGTCGTAAATAAATAGCCGATACACCTGATTCATTATTAAAGATTTAATATTCAGTGAAACATAATAACACGACCTGGTAAATTATGATCAGTATACGTAAAAAGCTCTTATTTACTACATCTACTTTTGAAGTAAGCTTCATTATGAAGTTTTGAATTTCAACTACTTTCACTTAAAACCTGTAATTACATCGTATTATTATTTAAAGATAAATAGCGATAATAATATGAATTTGTTTCCAAATATAAAGTTGTATCTCTAGATTTAATGTTTAAATTGTTTCGTCTTTTTCTAATTAATTTTCTGACATGAAAATAAGAGTCGAGTAAGAAGCACCTCACACTTGATTAATTCTCTATGTTCAGTGATAGAATGTTGATTTCTATAATGCACAGTGAAAAGTTTTATAAATAATTATAAGTTGTAAAGAATGTAGATATTTCTGACATAATAAACTAAGATTTCAATACAACATAACACTAATAAACAATAATAATATTGAGATTTAATTAACACAGTGTAATGACATTTAAATACATGGAACTTACGGTAGTTGCCGAGAAAAAAATCTTAAGTTTTAATCTGGCTCAAAGATCCTATCCAGCCTTTTGAGAACAACTTTGGAAAAGTTCTAGCTGTGAATACTAAAAGAATTAGGCATTAAAGGATGTGAGAATTTCAAATTATCTGATCCTTGCAGATTTGTCAGTAAAACTAAAATTCAGGGGTTGAATTGGAGCTGCTTTCCCGTTTACAGATGATATTGCATATCCCATACAGCGGATCTTGTCAATGAGCCCCTGGAAACAGAGGATATCCAGCGCTTAGACTGGCCATCGAGATTCCCCCATCTAAACCATTGAACAAGCTTGGGATACATTCGGGAGACGGAATCTTCCTTCTTCAAGAGCTGCATATAGCATTGTTGCAGGAGTGAAACTTTATTCCTCAGGAACAGCTCGATAATTTCATCCGCAATATGCCTCATCGTTGTACGGCATGCATTTCTGTCAGAGGACATCATATTCTATAAAAAGTAATATTTCTGTAGAGCATTAAAATTTACTTTTGTTCCAAGATATGCTAATAACTGTGTGGCTCTAATTTCTTTTTCTCCATTTTAATTAAATTTTTTTTCCAATCCCGATTGTTGGTTACTTCTGTTTTATTATCGTTTTCATATCACACAGATGTAAACCAAATTAAATAGATGTATGTGTCTGAATTGCCATTATCCTTAATTTATGTACATGAGTGTATATATAGTGTATATACGGTAAATATATTTCCACTTTTTGACGATTTTTTTCTATTTTCAAAACCTTTACTCATGATGTTTTTAGAGCTTTTGCCACAAACGTTTCAGAGAGTTGAACTATATTGGTTGAACTACAAATAAGTTATAAAAAAATAGAAATCTGTTCATGGGTTTTAGAGGGCGGACCTTAAAAGTGGGGCATGACCTCAAAGTTGTGACGTTGATAACTGCCGTAAATTTTGAGCTTTTCAACTAAAACTTAGATGGATGCTAGATATCCCTAAGAACTCGGCTGGTATTGTATTTATGCCAAATCGGATCACCCGTTCCAAATTTCAACTTTTTGACATTTTTCCTGCTTCAAAATATACTCATGGACAAAAAAATTAGCGCACCAAGAAATAATTGCGTGATCGTAACGAAACTTTCAGTGAAGGTACATGTCGGGGAGATATGCAAATGATTAGAAATGCAGCGTGATTGCGCATTACGTATAGCCGGTAGAGGGCGTTGAACATCATACTCTGTGGAGTATAAAACAAGTAACCAAAGCTTGTTTGAGTGTGCTGAATCATTTACAAAGGAAGAGCTGAGGTAGACATGCCATTACGCCGTGTTCGAAGACAGTATACGCAGTTGTCGCAGTTTGAGAGAGGGAGAATCGTCGGGATGATGGAAACTGGGTGGTCAGCTAGGCGAGTAGCTCGTCAATTAGGCCGCTCTGATTGTGTTGTGAGGAGGTGTTGGGACCAGTGAACCCGAGAGATGTCATGTACACGAAGACCAGGCTCAGGACGCCCTCGACAGACCAGTCATCGAGAAGACCGCCACATAGTCAGAAATGCACGCGTACAGCCAACTGCTTCATCGGCCGCCATCCAGGCACAGGTAGCACCTTCACTAGGGGCCGCTGTGTCTTCTCGAACCATACGAAGGCGCCTGGCTGAAGGACAGTTGGTATCGCGGCGCCCATTACGTGTGCTGCCCTTGACGCCCCCCAACGACGCCTCCGTTTGGAGTTTTGCCGCGCACGAGGAAACTGGACTGCAGCGGAATGGAACCAGGTCGTCTTTAGCGACGAATCCAGATTCAATCTCGGCAGTGATGACAATCGTGTTCGTGTGTGGAGAGCACGTGGTGAACGCTTCAATCCTGCCTTTGCTGTACAGCGACACACCGCTCCCACAGCTGGTGTGATGGTATGGGGTGCCATTGCCTACAATACACGGTCACTCCTTGTATTGTTCCGTGGCACCATGACAGCCCAGCGGTATGTTCATGAAATCCTGCAACCACATGTGTTGCCACTCATGCAACGGCTCCCAGGAGCCATTTTTCAACAAGACAATGCTCGGCCTCATGCGGCAAGGGTGTCACAAGATTGTCTCCGCACTGTTACTACCCTTCCTTGGCCTGCCCGATCCCCAGATTTGTCTCCAATCGAGTATATCTGGGATCATTTGGGACGACGAGTTGGGCATCCCACGATTTTGAACGAACTAGAGGCAAGGTTACAGCAAATATGGAACGAAATGTCTCAAGACATCATACAGAACTTGTATGACTCAATGCCCGATCGTATCGCATCGTGCATTCGCGCTAGAGGGGGTCCAACGGAGTATTAACTCCTCCGTTCTTTTGCCTGTTTCTCTGAAATAAATTATCCTTTTTCTTTGATTTTCTAATCATTTACTTATATCAAAGTAGTCATTACGTATGTAAATTTTCGTTTCATTTGACGACTCCTTCTGGGTCGCTAATTTTTTTGTCCATGAGTGTATTACCCTCACGTTGTTTTTTTACAGCTTTTGCTACAGACTTTTTACAGCTTTTAGGGCATTGATATAACTACAAATAAGTAATAACAAAGTCGACATGTGTTCACGAGCTTTTTGGAGGCGGAGCTAAGAAGCAGGACGTAACCTTAAAGTTGTGACATGGATAACTTCTGTAATCTTTGGGCTTTACAGCTAAATCTGACCTTGACTTCAGATGACTTAATATCAAACTTCATTAAAAATATTATTAACAAATACTATTCACAAATCTCAATATGGTTGACGTTTGGGAAACTTACAGCGGTAGATGCGCGACAGAGATATTGTATTCTTTCAAACGTTTTTCAACAACAAAACAAAATTACTTCATAATCTATAAACCTAAAGTTTAATCCTAAACAGAATTTAATTTCTCAGAACCGATCAATCTATCGGATCCCCTCCCCATTTCTTTCCAGCAGTTTTGATTGATTAATTCGAATATTATCATTTCTATCATTTCTACGAAATCATTTCAACAAACTTTACCTCGATGTAATAATTTTTTTCCACAAATATTTGATCAATTTACTTTGTACAGAAATTTTCAATCGAATTCAAACGAAATAGAAAGCAACGAGCTTCCGAAAATACACGTGCATGCTACTAAAAAAAAAAACAAGTCTTAGGAAAGTGCCCATCTCAGCGCATCACCCCTCTACGGAGTAGAATCGTCCGCGAGTGGTGGGTCTGGCTTTCACAGATACTGTGGCTTTCGAAAACGAACAGTACCTGCGATCTTTTGCAGAATGAAAACAAAACATAGAATATACCATTTGAATTCAAGTAGGGATGCGTTAGGCTAGTTGATCTTTGATTTTGTAGAATGTGTAAGCGTACAAGTTTATTGTAAAATAATAAATAAGATATCTCGCAAAAAATGCCTTTCTATAATTTGAGGCTTCGGAATATTTCATTCATAGTTGACTTAAGACACTTCATTAAGCATTCTGAAGTGTCCTAAGTCAAATATGAAACTTACGAAATGAAGTATAAATAGTCAATCTTAGTCAATCCTCATGCAATCCTAATTTTTTACTCTTTTTATTCAAAAACAGGAAATTTTGCTGTGCCAGATTCTAATTATTATTACTTGACATTTTTTCTCAATTTAATTTATTTCAAATATATTTATGTATAAATATAAATAATTAATATATTGTAATAACTATATAGCTTTTCATAAACTATATAGCTATGTTAGATGCCAATCTTATTCATTCCGATTTCTGAAATGGTAAAACTACTATC
>JAFIDM010047231.1:0-48119 GCA_023159025.1 Thereuonema tuberculata
AAACAGACTACCTCCACCGACACAATCAGGTAGCGTCGATCGTTCATCAACAGCTAGCACACAAATACTCACTTATTAAGAACACGGTACCATACTACAAGTAAACACCACAAAGCGTACTAGAATCACCCTCACATAAGTTGCACTGGGACCGTCCCATTCACACAGACAAAACTATATATCACAACAGACCTGACATCATCCTTGTTGATAAGGTCAACAAGCATACCTATCAAATTGATATTGCAGTACCTGTCAGCAAGAACATGCAGAAAACCTAAACAGACAAGATCAGTAAATAGACCGATTTACCATACAAGCTCCAGAAGCAGTGGAGGCAGGACTGAGTACGCGTTGTACCCATCGTCCTGTCCGCCACTAGTCTGGTGCTTCATACATTGCACCGGAGCCTCAACACACTAGGACTTCATAAAAACACTTAAGCACAACTCCAGAGGGCTGTTCGTACTCAACACAACACGCATAGTTAGGAAATGTATGGATACAACCACACATTCCTAACCATTCTTCCATACTTTTTTTTTTTATACTTGGCTTTGGTCCTTAACACGCCATATTGCCTTTGCTGGGGAAACCCATGGTTTGAAACTTTTACGATATAAAAATAATAATAATAATAATAATAAAAGTTATATATAATAATAATTTAAATTAGTTATTATCATTTAAGAAGTTCTGATCACCATATCTATATATATTACATTTCTACCAAAATCAATCAGGATCTTTCATGAAATAGCCAACATCTATTGTTTAATTTTCAGATTCATAATATATATAGTTTTAATTAATCATAGACAATCATATAATTGTATTTCCAACATTTTTTCTTCTCTCCTACTCAAATTAAGTATTGTAGAAAGGTTACACCAAACCTGTAATACTCTGTGATTTGTAGCTACGCCTCGCGGATTTAAAAGAAGAACTATTTTCCATCAAAGACTAACTGAAAAAGATGAAAAACTGAGGCTGAAAGTGTAGCTTCACTGCAAAGAAACTATTCCACCATAAGTCAAGATTAAATAGAGTTTATTAAGTTCTTAATAATTAACTTAATTATAGAGACATTTTTTAAACAAAATAACGTTGGAAATTGATTTAATTATAATGAAGTCGTAAAAATTACAATTGCTTTAACGGTTTTTTAACATTTTCAAAATTAAAATTATTAAAAGTAAAATGGTGTATAATGGAAAAGTATTGTTCTTTAAGTTGGTAACGAAAATATCGTCGATTTCAGAACGACACTTGCATTTTGTTTTGAGAGTGAAATGATTTAGTTTTTCATAAATTGATATAATTTCAGTAGCGGAAACCCAATCCAAATATTAAAGTATTCCTGTGATATCGGTGCTGTTAGTATTAATCTGAAAATCTGAAGATAAAAAAAAAAATCCTTAAATTCCAATCTGTTGTTTTTCAAAATTAGTGTAATTTAATAGCTTTTATAGTATTACTGTTATATTTTATCTAATTATATTAATTACAGAAATTAAAAAAATAAGATTTAATTGTATTAGATCAAAACTATTTTTTGATTTGTTTTTTCATATCAAGGAAATAGAAGAAATTTTTTAATTTTGGTTTTGATGGTTCCTGTCGAATGCAAGATTGATTTTCTACTTATGTTCACGCCTTTCTGGGTTTATCATCGGTGGAGGTAGATCGGGCTGATGAGTCGCAATAAGGACGGAACGACCGTCTGATGACGGCCTCTGTTCTTATAAGAATATAGTGTTTATTGTAGAAAATAAACATTTATATTACAAAACTTCGTTATTGGAACGTTTGTTAAGACAGAATTTAATAGGAGAATTTGTTTAATAATTAAGTAATTTCAGAGTAAATTTCACCATAAAAAAACAAACCACCTCCAAGATTAAATGGATTTTATATTTCAGAAACTTCGTTTTAAATAAATATATTTTAATATACAGTATATATTTTTTTGGAAGTTGGTCTATTATTTAGTAATATCAAGTAAGCAGAAAGGAGCAGCATTAAATTAAGATAAGTAATGGAAAGCTAATATTCATCTGAATTTTCTTATAAAAAAATTACCTAAAAATTTATTTAAAGATTTCTTTGAAAGTAATGATGCAGTTGTAATACAGTAATATCTTGAGATACGAGCGTCCCGACATACGAGTATTCCGAGATACGAGCAAGCCTTCGAGCAAATTTTTGCTTTGAGATACGAGCATGCTTACAGATACCAACCCTGATAAATTGTCTACTGGTCGTGCTTCTGCGCTTTTTGACGACATGTGCCGTATTCATTTCCGTAACATTTTGAAAGGGAGACAGAAACAAATCTCCCTTGATAGGTATTTCGTTAAAAGGCCTGCCCCAAATGAAAGTGAGGGTAGTCAGGAGAAAAAAGTGAAGAAAAGTAAAGAATACAAATCGAAAAAAGCAAAAAAAAAATACATAAGCTAAGCTCCCTTTGTCTTCTTGTGGGACAAATACGTCCCACCTCGGAAAAATATTTCCTGCATTGCTTGTAGGACGAATACGTCCCACTCGAAAGTTGTATACTGAAGCTAAAGCATGTTGGAAGGTTTTAGTTACTGATTCTGCTGCTAAATATCGCTACGAGCCCTATGAGGACACTTCGGCTAAGAAAGAGCACTTTTCATGAAAATCTGAGATAAGTAAGCCGATTCTTGCTGTAAATTGCAGTCTATAAGTTTAATTGTGTGATTATTTA
Organism: Thereuonema tuberculata; assembly: GCA_023159025.1. Classification (NCBI taxonomy): domain Eukaryota; kingdom Metazoa; phylum Arthropoda; class Chilopoda; order Scutigeromorpha; family Scutigeridae; genus Thereuonema; species Thereuonema tuberculata. The sequence continues at coordinate 2,732 of JAFIDM010047231.1, forward strand.
GTCAATGAATGCCTGCTGATGCCGAATTAGCCGTAAAATTGACTCCAAAATGCACCACTGGCCAGAAAATAGTGCCTAAAGTTTGGTTATCAGCTCCCATATAAAAACAAGCGGGCGGCCATGTTTGATTCGTAATACCGAGGTTGCGTGATAAACAAAAGATTAGTTTTTTAACATTCAATGAACCAACTGAAAATTTCACATTTAAATCACGTATATAGTCTATCCACATTCAAATAATGACATTCTGCCAGTGAAATCAGTATTATAGTAAAATTTTGAAATCTAAGTACATGCTAACTTCTGGAGACCTCGCTATAACGATGGCAATATGAAAACTGTAGATGCAAGTACTACATTTTACACATTCAGTCATTACTGATATGAATTTTTGATAAATGAGCATATTTTACTGTTTTTGATAAAAGAGCATGTTTTACTGTTATTAACAAAAAAAAAAGTTTTACTGTTTTTGATAAAAGAGTATGTTCTCATCATTTTAGATGTGTAAAAACGCTATTTGTCGATCTGATTTTTATTATAAAAATTAGAATGGGAATATTTTTTAAGACAAGGAAATTAACGTGCGTTAATACATTTTTACAGTAAAATAAACCAAAGAACGCACATAACTAAACAAAACAAAACACAAATTCACTGAGCTATTTTTGATATTAGTGCTGGAAATGCTCGAAACAGCGCTGTCCTCCAGCACTAATATCAAAAATAGCTCAGTGAATTTGTGTTTTGTTTTGTTTAGTTATGTGCGTTCTTTGGTTTATTTTACTGTAAAAATGTATTAACGCACGTTAATTTCCTTGTCTTAACACTAACCTTTTTATAAATTAATCCCTTGATGCTATGCTAAACGCTAGCGGGGATTAATTATTCGCCCCTTTTTATTCTTGATTTTATTTTGATGTTTTTGTAATTCAGGGGTCATTGATTTGTATGTTTGTCCGTTTTGTCTATTCGTCCTTTTCACTGAGCTTGGGTATGCTGGATAGGTGGAGCTGATGAGAGGCCAAAAAGCCTCGAAACAGCGCTGTCCTCCATTTCCAGCACTAATATCAAAAATAGCTCAGTGAATTTGTGTTTTGTTTTGTTTAGTTATGTGCGTTCTTTGGTTTATTTTACTGTAGGAATATTTTTTGTTATTATTTTTTTTTATAATTCTGAAGACTATATGTGTTATAACTGGCAGTGACATAGCAAAAAGCTTTGTACGGTGTGGGGGGGAATTGCCCCCCCTCCTCCCCAGAATTTTTTTTTTCAGATTGCAAAAAAATTTGGGTCATTTTAGCGTAGATTCAGTCGAGACAATAGCTATAAAAAATAATACAGGCGAATGCATTTTAGCTCATTTTCGGTCCAGAAATTACCTGGTAAAAATAACTGCCTATATAATGTATAATTATAGGGAATACAATAGCGTTTTATTTATATTATTACAGCGGACCCCCGCTATTCGTACACAATCCGTTCCAGGAGGCAGTTCGAATGGCGATTTGTACGAATGGCGAATCATTTTTTCACATAAGATATAATGTAAATTGGATTAATCCGTTCCAGACCCACAGATGATTGCTTATATAAACCTTTCTAATAATATTTTAAGCCTAAAATACACAAAAACTATGAAAACAATAAATATATAGTCCTCTATTATTATTTCTTTCTTTTTCAGTGTAGACGATATGATTGATTTCGCCATGCCATACTGAGTTACCAGGTCAGAGACACGAGTTCCACTTTCAAACTTCGCTACGATTTCTTTTTTTCAAATCAATTGCCGTTCTCACTGCTTTCCTTTTAGGCTTAGTTGATTTAGTAATCTTTTTTAGACTCATGGCTGCACTATTTTTAATAAAAATAACAAAAAATAACAATAAAATATCACGAAGTTTCACGAAGCTTGTGCGGATTATGCGTAGCGTACGGAAGCTAGCACGATACTGAACTGAAGCGACAGCGTGGCGCGGCCAGTACCAAGGTCACGCTGTCCGAATCGCGAGCAAGCGTACGACTGGCGAGTTCAATTTTACTTGAAAAAGTTGTACGAATAACGAGTTGTACGAATAGCGAGGGGGACGAATGGCGGGGTTCCACTGTATTTATTATTTCAGGTCATCATCGTGGCTCCTCCCAATAAACAAATTTCAGCAACAGAAGCCTAGAGACTGTTGTTTTCTCTTGAAACTGATTGTATCCGTTGTCTGCTAGTGGTACACTGTAGTCCCACTTTGGGTTCACTCTCTGCTGGTGGGACACATAGGTCCCACCAAATTTTAATAAAAGACCGCAAACTAAAAAATTTTTTTAAATTTTTTTTACATTATCTTATACATGTAGAAACCCATTCCAACAGTTGTTTTTAATATTTGCTCAATAGGCCAACTTCTGCTGAAAAAGTTAATTCTAAGTTTATGTAAGCTACGAAGTGTACGGAATCAAGTGTCTACGTACTCTCCCTCCGCACATCCCTCATTTAGCCGCTACTATATCGTCTGTCAGCAAGAACTCATAATTAAAACCACATTTTATTTTATATCACAAGAATCCTTATATACTATATTTTTGTGTGTGTGTGTGTGTTTATGTCCCTATAGCAATTAAAACATGTTTGTTCCATTATTATTAGCACTAATAAAGGCGCTTTATAGAGGGCCAGAACAGATTAATATTTTTTTCTGTGATTTCTTTTGGGAAAAAATGATTTGAGATACGAGCACCTGGAGTTACGAGCTCGGTCCTGGAACGGATTATGCTCGTATCTCAAGGTATTACTGTATTTAGATTAAAAACAGTAAAATAGTTTCTTCTCCGGAGACGATTACTATCATTCTTCCCCTTCACCATATTTCAACATCTTTGATTATTTTTATCCTTGATATGATGTGATTTCTATCCTTATAAGAGTGCTGTGTTTAGTGTAAAAAATGAAAAATTTCTATATAATAAAACTTAGTTTATCAAACGTTCGTTAAGACACAATTTATTAAGTGAAATTTTGTTTAATAATTACAAGACTATTTAACGTGCCGGAATATATAAGATTTGCCGTTGCCTACTATATTGACACAAAATTAGTTAAAAGCGTTTAAATGATATAAAAATCTATTTACATTGAAAACACAACGTTTCGGAATCTAATTTTCAGATTCCCTTATCAAGTGGGTTTCCCCCCCCCCCTTATTTACATGAAGAAAAAAAAATGTTTTCCCTTCACCGATATCCGGCTACCAGTATCAACTTGGTGGTCGCTTTGCAAAACGGAAATTGCCTTCTGCTATGAGGCGTGGACGTTCTATTGTGTCTTGATTATTATACCTTTGTTTACAATCCGTATTCCAGTACATTTTTTGTTGATAAGTCTTGGTTGTAACTGTATAAAAGACGAATCATCCCCGATTATAAAATTCCCGTAAATATCTATTACTTCGTTGTCCAAATACTTCAATGTTTTGAGTATCGATGGAGTGGCCTGTACTGATACGAAGATCTTCAAGAATTGCAGACATCACCAACTTTCAAAAAAAATATATATATATTAAAATATATTTATTTAAAACGAATTTTCGGAAAATTGCTTTTTTCCTTTTTAAAGTTATGTTACAAATAAAAATGGCGAGGTGTTACACATCATAACCCCACTCCCGGATAATCGATTTACTCTCTCCAAATAGAAACCCATATATTTGGATCACGTTTATTGCATTAAGAATAAATTTGGTGACACACCTGATGTAGCTGAACATTGCTGAAAATTTGGACACAATATTAGTGATGAAAAAAAATTTATATTCGTGGAAAAAGATACTAAAACAAGAAAAATCTTAGAAAGTCAGATTACAAGAAATACAAAGAATATTAACATTAACCGCCATGACGGTTTACAAGTTGAAAATGTGTGCTAAAAGAAAAAAGCAATTATTAGAAAATTCGTTTTAAATAAATATAGCACAAAGGAGTTAAGAAGGAAATATGGACTTAATACTTATCTCCAAGAATAAATTGATTTTATATAAATTGCTCTTCAGTAAGAAGTTATGAAATAGTTTCCGATTAAAAATATATTTGTATTTTATAGAGAAGAAAGGAAGAAGCAGTAATATAGATATCAGCATAGGAAGATGATATTGCATTGTAATAACCTCATATGTACATAAATAAATAAGTAAATAAATAAATAAATGAATAAAGACATAAAGAAATATTGTTAACTAATAATGACTTTTTCGTATAATAATATATTTTTATTTTATTTATAAGTAACAATTATTATTTTATTCATCTATTTTTTTTAAATGTTCTCAACAATATTAAGAATATTGTTACAATACAGCGATATATATTATATGGCAAAGTTTCATTCTCTTTAAATTGAGATTTTCTAAATAAAGACCTTTCATGATGACCTCAGAAAAGATGGAAGTAAAAAATAGTAATTGAGACTCTTTAGTAACTGAATTGTTATATTTTGTTATATAGTAGAACCTCATTATAACGGACCCTATTATACTGGACGTCGCTTATTACGGACTGTTTTCAAAAATTTGTAATAATAATAAGAAAGGATGCTTATTTTTATCTGACGAGTTTTACATTTCCAAGCAAGCGATTGAACATCGATCGTTGTATTGTTTTGCGTAAACATGGATTCTCTGAAAGACTCATACCGAGGAAGAAGAGGTAGGAGACAATACTCAGCCTACAATTAAGTGAAAGACCATTCAAATTTTGTTATTCAATAAGTTGAACAATCGGCAAATGAAAATGTGTTTGCATATTATGAACGCTTACGGCACCTCCATCTGAAGAAATATTATTAACTGAAGAAATAAGCAGCAAACAAACCCCGAAGAAAAAAAAATATTTTTTCAAATCAATGAATTTAAGCAATCAACGTGAACCAGGACCTTCTTGTTCTACAAAATAATGCAGTGTACACATATACATCTTTTTCAGTTCAACCAACTACGTTGAGGGCTGTTTTTTATTTGATGCATAATAAACACTTTTTATAGCTACCTATTGTATTTTCATTGCTGTATTATTCTATAAGAATTATTTCTTATAAACCGGACTTTCATTAAAACGGACAACCTTCAGCCCCTATTAGTCCGTTATAATGAGGTTCTACTGCATATAGATATGAAATGAAGTTTATTAATGCAATAATCGTCAATCTGTATTTGTGTGTTAATTTATAATGTTTATATAAAGAAGATATTTTAAATTTGAGTGAAGACATTTCTTGTTATTTCATGATTATAGAAAACAAAGAAACAAAACAAAATATAAGCAAAGTAGGTTTTTCATGAATTAATAATCTTCGAAATAAATATTAATAAACTAAATAAAAATTTAAACTAAACATTTTAACTTTTGCAGTAAATTTTACATGACTTATCTCAACATACCTATACACTTGGAATTTACTTTGGAGCTGAGAAGCTGTCCTATTTTCTAATATGAAGTGATCCTGATTTTTATTTATTTCAGCTGAAAGGAAGCTATAATGAACGCAGATTCTTCCTTTAAATAAAAACCAGCATCACTTGATATTAGAAAATCGGACAGTTTCTCAGCTCAAAGTAAATTCCAAGTGGACTGAACTTGATGTCGTTTTATTTGGATTTATAACGTCTAAATTGAACCAAGGACAAAATGAAATCTCTGTCTGATGATGGTACCCACGAAGGAGATCATTATTTATGACCATGGATGCCTTTTTCCTGTTGAACAGGTAGATGAAGCTATAGAGGTCGATCCTACAGAATCAATTTCGACTTATTCTAGTCTAAAATCGCTGTCCAAGATTAACATAAGCACTTCAAAAACTGAGGCAACGCAAGGGATCTACTTCCGACCGACAATGGTTCGATTCTGATTGTAGGAGGACAGGGAGTCAACACTAGATAATAAAATGTTATTTCACGTTATCTGTATAACGCAATAATCAGAAAGAACCAAAGGGTTTGTATAAAAGGGTTTGTTTTTGGAAGGTTCGAGAGGACTTTAAGATAAATCTAAAATCAGAGTAAATTGATTAAAATTATTAAATGGTGTATCAAGGAAAAGTGTTAAACGAAAACGACACGTATATTTGGTTTTGAGAGTGAAATGATTTAGTTATTCATATACAACAAGGAAAGAAACCATACAAATAAAGGTTCACTAAATATTTTTCGAATTTAAGTAGCGGGAACCCAATCCAAATTGTTTCAAGTTTCCTAGATTTGTTAGTTTGATTCGCCCAGTACAAATAGCTCAGCGGAACGGAAAGAAACATAAACAAAACAATGGTCCTTAAGTTAAAAAACATCAAAATACAAATTAAGAATAGGGAAAAGGGAGAGACCTATAAGTACCTGGGCTTCCAGCAAGCGCGCGTCATTGACAACGCAAACATCAAAAATGCACTGAAGAACACATACCTTGCTCGAGTTCACAAAATCCTCAAAACACAACTCAACGCCAGAAATAAAATTAAAGCTATTAACACTTTTGCCGTTCCCACACTAACATATTCGTTCGGCATAATTCCATGGACAAACATCGAACTCGAAGCACTACAACGCGCAACACGCACTACATTCACGAAACACATCATGCACCACCCCAAGTCCGCTACGGAAAGGATGACTCTTCCCCGCAAGGCGGGAGGCCGAGGACTCATCAACCTCATCACCCTACACGAAAAACAAGTACATACACTTAGGGAACATTTCCACCAAAGAGCAGAAGACTCCTCACTTCACTCAGCCATTGTCAAGGCTGACACACACCTCACACCCCTGAACCTCGAAAACTCTTCTCCAACACTCACCACCCCTGACACCCACACTCAGCAGCTGCGTGAATCATGGGCTCGTAAGGAACTCCATGGCAGACATCATCATGAACTCAGCCAGCCTCATGTCGACATGGAAGCGTCGAACAGATGGCTGACGAGTGGTGAGCTGTTTGGGGAGACCGAAGGGTTCATGATCGCAATACAGGACCAATTCATCTCCACACGCAACTACAAGAAACACATTCTATACGATGCAAACACACATGACGACAAATGCAGGAAATGTCCCACTATGCATGAGACGATCGACCACGTAATATCAGGCTGTCCCCTTCTCTCTCAAACAGACTACCTCCACCGACACAATCAGGTAGCGTCGATCGTTCATCAACAACTAGCACACAAACATTCACTTATTAAGAGCACGGTCCCGTACTATAAGTACATACCACAAAGCGTATTAGAGTCACCCTCATATAAACTATACTGGGACCGCCCCATTCACACAGACAAAACCATACATCACAACAGACCAGACATCACACTTGTTGATAAGGTCAACAAACAGACCTATCTAATTGATATTGCAGTGCCTATCAGCAAGAACATGCAGAAAACTCACGCAGAAAAGATCAGTAAATACACTGATCTAGCACACGAGCTCCAGAAGCAGTGGAGGCAGGATCGAGTACGTGTTGTACCCATCGTTCTGTCTGCCACTGGTCTGGTGCCTCACACATTGCACCACAGTCTCAGCACAATAGGACTTCACAAAATCACTTATGCACAACTGCAGAAGGCTGTGGTACTCAACACTACATGCATAGTTAGGAAATTTATGGACACAAGCACACATCCCTAATCATTCTTGCACACATCTTTACACTTGGCAGTATGTGCTTTGGTCCTTGACCCGCCGTATTGTTTTTGCTGGGGAAACCCAAGGTTTGAAACATACAAACATAATAATAATAATATGTTATATATTATAATTATTTGGAAAGTAACAAATTTAATTTAACTGTTAATTATTTAATAATTTAATAATTTAATTTAAAATTTAAGAAGTTCTGATCACTATAACTACGCATTACATTTCTATCAAAATCAATCAGGATCTTTCACGAAATATCCAACATCTATTCTTTAATTTTCAGATTCATAATATATATAGTTTTAATCAATCATAGACAATCATAAACTTGCGTTTTTCGACAAACAATCGTATTTTAAAACTTTTTTTCTCTCCTACGCAAATTAAGTACAGTAGAACCTCATTATAACGGACTAATAGGGGCTGAAGGTTGTCCGTTTGAATGAAAGTCCGTAAATCATTCTTTTAGGGGTGTAACGCGGTGGGGTATACATCAATGAAAATACAATAGTTAGCTATAAAAAGTGTTTATTATTATATCAAATAAAAAACAGCCTTCAACATAGTAGGTTGAATTGAAAAAGATGTGCACGTATACATTAGATTAATCTTTAACAAGAAGGTCCTGTTTCATGTTGATTGCTTACATTTATTGGTATGAAAAAATAATTTATTTTTGCTGTGTTTGTTTGCTGCTTATTTCTTCAGTTAATAACTGACGGAGGTGCCGTAAGAGTTCATAATATGCAAACACATTTTCATTTGCCGATTGTTCAACATATTGAATAACAAAATTTAAGTGGTTTTTCACTTCGCTAACCGTAATTATAGGCTGACAATTTTTCTTAAAACTGTCCGTTATAAGCGACGTCCGTTATAATAGGGTCCGTTATAATGAGGTTCTACTGCATTGTAAAAGGGTTAGACCAAACTGTAATACTCTGTGATAGGTAGCTACCCCTCGCGGATTTATAAGAAGTAACTATTTTCCATCAAAGACTAACTGAAAAAGATCAAAAACTCAGGCTGAAAGTGGAGCTTCACTGCAAAGAAACTATTCCACCATAAGTCAAAATTAAGCAGAGTTTATTAAGTTCTTAATAAATTACTTAATTATCGACAAAACTTTCAAACAAAATAATGTTGGAAATTGATTTATTTATAATGAAGACGTAAAAATTATAATTGCTTTAACGGTTTTTTTAACATTTTCAAAATTCATTAAATAGAACCCATTTGCAGTAACGTTGCAGAACTAAATATAATAAAATGCTATTTCAAGTTGGTTGAAAGATTGTAATAAAAGCTTTACGCATTTGCTGTTCTCTTGCTTTGTTAAGAGATACAAATAGTTTGCAAAAATTTTTGGAAGGTCTGGTAAGACCTTAATATAAACCTAAAGTCAAAGTAAATTGATCAAAATTATGAAAAACAAAATGGTAAAATATTCTTCTTTAAGTTGTTAAACGAAAATATCGTCGATTTGAGAACGACATGTGCATTTTGTTTTGAGAGTGAAATGATTTAGTTTTTCATTACAAATAAAGGTTCACGAAGCTATTTTTCGAATTCACTAGCGGGAACCCAATCCAAATATTAAAGTATTCCTGTGATATCGGTGCTGTTAGTATTAATCTGAAAATCTGAAGATTAAAAAAAAAAGGAAAACAAAAATCCATAAATTCCAATCTGTTTCTTTTAAAATTAATTGCAATTTAATAGCTTTACTATTATATATTAAGCAATTACTATTATATTTTATCCAATTAAATTAATTAAAGAGCTTAAAGATAATATTATTTTCTTGTTTTAGACCAAAACTATTTTTTTTTATATCAATGAAATGCAACCAGTTATTTCTAGTATTTATACCAGTATTTTTGTTATTTTTTTAAGCTTTTTATTTAGAAGAAATTTTTTAAGATAATTTTTTACATAAATTTCTCTTTTTTTGTTAAATTTTTCAATTTTTTTCGTAATCTCATTTTTTTCCTCTGTTGATTTTTTTATTAAAATGCATCACTCCTATCAGTCATTAGAATAAAAGGTCTTTCGCTGCCCTACAGCACTTAATCTTTTTTTATTGTTGTTTTTTGGTTTTGGGGTTACTGTCGACTGCTAGCGTTTGTGCACTAGAGCGATTATATTTTTATTTTTTTTATTGTTGTTTGTTTGGGTCAGGGGTCAATGTCGGGTTCGAGGGTGACTTCCACTTATGTTTTGAGTTTATTATCGGAGGAGGTATATCGGGCTGATGAGTCCCAATAAGGACGAAACGGCCGTTCCCGATTCCCTCCGATGACGGCCTCTGTTCTTGTAAGAATATAGTATTTAGTGTAGAAAATAAAAATTTATATTACATTAGTTCGTTATTTGAACGTTCGTTAAGATAGAATTTAGTAAGAGAATTTGTTTAATTATTGTTTAATTTCAGAGTAAATTTAAGCCAAAAAAACAAACCACCTCCAAGATTAAAATTTTTTTTTTAAATTGCTCCTCAGTAAGAAGTTATGAAATATTTTCCGTATGTATATATTTTTATTTTATACAGAAGAATGGAAGAAGCAGTAATATAGATATCAGCATAGAAAGAAATTATTGCATTGTGATAACCACATATGCAAGTAAATAAGTAAATAATTATTTTTTATTTCCATCTGAATTTTAGTATGTAAAAATTACCTAAAAATTAAGTTTTATTTCAAAGTACTGGTGCAGTTGTAAGATTTTAGATTAAAAACAGTAAAATAGTTTCTTCTTCGGAGATGATTACTATGATTCTTCCCCTTCACGATATTTAAACATCTTTGATTATTTTTATCTTTGATGTAAACACAGAAATCACATCATAAGAGTGCTGTGTTTAGTGTTAAAAATGAAAACTTTCTATATAATAAAACTTAGTTTATCAAACGTTCGTTAAGACAGAATTGAGGGGCTCACAACCATAGTGGACCAAGTTCATCTACACTAAATGGAAGAAATCATGGTTTGAAGTTTTTAATGTGCAAGGAAATCTAAGGAAGTAATATTGTAAAAATAAATATCTCTGGGAGAGAAAAGGTATTAATCACTTGATTCACTATGGAAGTGAAAGAACATGTTTTTAGGTTACTCAAACAAGAATAACTCCAATTTTTAACAAAATACGGTCTTCGTCCACTATGGTTGTCAGTCCCTCAATTTAATAAGAGAATTTGTTTAATAATTGTTTATTTTCGGAGTAAATTTAAACAAAAGAAAAAAAAAATCTCCAAGAATACATGGATTTTATATAAACTGCTCTCCGATAAGAAGTTCTGAAATAGTTTCCATTTATAAATATATTTGTATTTCATAGAGAATAATGGAAGAAGTAGTAATATAGATATCAACATAGGAAGATGATATTGCATTGTAATAAGCTCATATGTACATCAATAAATAATGTATTGCCGGTAGTGCCTCCGTGTTCCAGGGAGCGCTAGTGTTCCCAAGATGGCGAACCCCTAGCAGACTCCTTAGAATTTCAAGGGAAAGATACTGGGGTGTTTCCCGTGGCCTTCCCCAGGACGCCATTAAGGAATGACGTCAGACCGAAAAGAAAGTGAAGAAGAGGCTGGACAACACAGGAAAGGAAATTGAAACAGCCATGCCACTGCCGGGATTCGAACCCAGATACTGGCGCACTGGCCGCCACGGCAGACCGCCGCCGAGACCGCACGGCCACGCCAGCACGGCCAATAAATAATAAATAAATAATAAATAAATACATAAATATTATTAACTAATAATGACTGTATTAATATATTTTTATATTATTTATAAGTAACAAATATTATTATATTCATCTACTTTTTAAATGTTCTCAACAATTTCAAGGATATTGTTACAATGTAGTGTTAGGATATTAAATTATTATTATAGAAATAATTTAATTAGTTGGAGTAAAAGTGTGAGAAATGGAATTTAAAAAATGCTTGAAAAGAAATTTTAAAATTTTTTTTTCTTTCCTTTGGTCTGAGTGTTAGTGGCCTAAAATTTAAATATCCAAATGAAGCTCTGACGTAACGATGAAATACGTCATAACGTAGACGTGTAGTCGAGTAGATCTGGTAAACAGAGTAGTCTTGTAATTACAGTGGGTCTGTAGGTTTGAGTCTGGAGTCTTGTTACTAGAGAGAACGCAATGTGTAAGACAACGCAATTAGTAGCAAGCGCAGTCAGAAGAAGGCTCAAGGCATTCTCTAATAGAATTGAACTCTGTTAAAATAAGAAGTCAGCGTTACGAATCAGGCGAAGTCAGCTGATTCATTTAGTAGGAAGTTGAGAAGACGGTTCATATTGATTGGACGAAATCAATAGAAGATATTTCGTGTTCATTCCAGAAACAGTTTATTCCAACCTAGGATACACGAAGTAAGTGCAACTTAGGAAGAATTTGGAATTAGTTGTGACTAGTAAAACGAAGACGAAGATAGTCGAAGTTGGATATGCCAAATGCGCATTGGACTGGATTGGATAAGGAATGTTCGAAGTATTCTCAACTGGAAAGCATTGAAATAATTATTCAGAATCCTAAAGATTTGCGAATAGACTTTTCAATTAAATGAAGAAAGTATTTTCCATTTAGAAGATTATTCGGGTAACAGGAAAACCTGAAATAACGGAAGAAGCTAAAAGTGATTCCAGTGAAGTAACTGAATTACATCAAGTAATTATACCTTTAAGAACTCTTAAAAGGATTACCCATTTATGTGAAAGAACTACATCCATTCTACGGAGAAGAATACTAATTATTATCTCCACATGGGATCAAGAAGAGTTAATTTAATATCCACAATTCAAGCGCCGTTAGTGCAACAGCAGACGAACATTTCGCAACGCTTTGTGGGAAGCACAAATCAAGTGATTAATCAGTGAGCGCCATGTTTAAACTTCATCATAAAGAAGAGGTTCCGTGTAACAAAGCTCAAGTGTGCCTTGGAAACTGGATAGACGATATCACAACGATTGGATATCAACGCAGTAATTTCGCCAAGTTGAAAAGCCAAGTGTCGTCAACAAACTTTAAGTAATTAATTATTTTATCATTCCATTTTGGAGGGTGCAACACTATTGCATTGAAGAAGGAAAAATTAATTACGCAGTATTACAGTTACCGACGAAGTGAATCGGAAACAAACAGTTATAATACTAAACGCTATTGTGAAGTTTAATAATTTCACACAAGCGGAAACGCAATAGTGAAAAGCCAAATAATTAATATTGGTTAACTTTATATGGATTATGAAGTTAGATTTTTTCATACAAGGGTGAATAAACCATTAAGTGGAATTAGTGGAATTTCACACAAGACAAGTTTAATTGCCTAATTTATGTTACATAGATATCACACAAGTGTAAAGAAAAGCCTTATGGCGGAGTGCACCAAATTTCAGTTAACTTTGATGACTGCAGTTTGGACGAAGCTAAAATTAGTGGGGGGTGCTGCTTCAGAAAAAATTTAGCCTTTGTTTTAAAATTGTGTAAAAGGAAACAAACATGTATAAAAAGAAATTTATCAAGTTTGTAAATAAATTTTCTTTTTATACATGTTTGTTTCCTTTCACACAATTTTAAAACAAAGGCTAAAATTTTTCTGGAGCAGCACCCCCCATTAATTTTAGCTCCGTCCAAACTGCAGTCATCAAAGTTAATTGAAGTTTGGTGCACTCCGCCATTAATCTTTTTCATACAGGTGACATTAGAAAAGCCTTTATTATATGATAGTGAATTATCGTGTTAGTGAGACGAACTCTCGCGTGTGTGTGATTTAAGAAGATTGTGAACAATAGTGCTTTTGAATATAATTATTACAGCAATAATAATTATTGTAAAGAGTCCAACGAATAGAGACCTACAAAAGGGGGGTTACCTTACAAAAGGTCCGGTAGTTCTAATGTTTTAATATGTTGAGTAGGATGGTTAGTAAGTGTTTAAAATGCAAAATGCACAATTCCACCCCTTCCGCGCCCGCCGACATCTTAAGAAAACCAAAAAAAATCGTCACTTTCTTTAGATTTTCGCTTATATCTTCTGTTTGGTGCATTTTACCGAAACAAGAGTTCTACCCAATGTTGTAGAGAATACATTTTCCTACAATGTAGTTTTTAAATTTTGTTTCTAGGACTGATAGTTACGGAGATATGCTCTTTTTGAAAAACAAAAAAAAAATACGCATTTTTCGGAAATTTGTCAAACTTCGAACTTCAGGACGCTGTAATTCAGTTATGGCCTATTCTAGGAAGACAAGTATCAGAATAAAATTTGTAGGGAATTTAATTCCCTACAAAACGCATGTATATTTTTATGAACCAACCCAACGAGTGTTGTGTAAAATCAAAAATCAAGAACAACGGAATATTGCTGGTTTTTGCTATTGTGACACACTAGTCCATCAAATAGTTCTACGCAATGTTGTAGAGAATACAATTTCCTACAATTTAGTTTTTAAATTTTGTTTCTCAGAATGATAGTTACGGAGATATGTTTGTTTTGAAGAAATAAACAAAAACGCACTTTCTGGAAACTTGTCAAACTTCTAACTTTAGGACGCTATAATTCAGTTATGGCCTATTCTAGGGAAAAAGTATCAGAATAAAATGTGTAGGGAATTTAATTTCCTACAAAACGCATGTAAATTTTTTGACCCTACGGAGGGTGGGGTAAAAAAAAATAAAAAACAACGGAATATTGTGGTTTTTGTTATTGTGACGCACAGAGTATCTAAAAAAAATTCTTGAGTTTTTGACATGAAACTGAAGATACTGACAGGTTGATAGTTGCCACAGCTAAATGCCTCTCCCCCACGTACAACACCGTCGTCATTGTCGGTGAAGACATTGACCTACTCGTCCTGCTGACTGGCACAACATCTGCGGTCAGCAATGTCAACCTCAAAAAACCAGCGAGAGGGAAACAGCCAGACGCAATCTATCTCTCCTCCTACAAGTTCAACTCCACAGGCTGTATCTTGCTTCTGCACGCAATATCAGACTGCGACACCACTTTAACCATTTTTGTGTTTGGAAAGAATAAATTCTGCCAACTTTTTAGGAAAGACACATCATTGCTGGAGCAGGCGGAGAGGTTCTGGGACCTTGCTGCCACTCCCGACGAAATTTCAGCAGCAGGAAAGAAAATCTTGGTATCCCTGTATGGTGGCAGTAACGAATAGTCATTGAGTCACTTCGCCACAGCAAATTCACGACCAGTACCACCAAGCTCAATCTGGCTAAACTACCTCCGACCACTGACGCAGCACATTTCCACTTCCTGAGTTCATACCAGCCGGTCATGGAGTGGATGGGGATTGTCAAAGACCCGATCGAGTGGGGCTGTTGTAGAGGAGCTCGAGGACTGGAACCCATTACGATGAGTAGCGAAACTGCTCCTCCAAACCTGCTTAAGACCATATCATGCAGATGCACACCTGGCTGTATGGGGGCCTATGGCTGTAGAAAGGCGGGCCTCAATTGTTCCGCCCTATGCAAATTCTGTGCTGGCCAAGAATGTGACAACAGGAATGAGGTTCTCGTCGACGACGAAGACGACGACGATCGAGTAACTTCGCCATTTGACGAAAATGAAGAATCCGACTTCATTAACTCACCCCCTATGACACGAGTGAAGCGGATATAAATTTGTTTTCTTTTCAGTTTTACTTCAATTTAATATCGATTTTGGTATGATTATTAATGCCTTTTGTTCTTGCTTTGTTTACATATATGCATCTTTAAAAAATGTATCTGCTGTGTTGGTGGGATATTTTAAATTGAACATCCGCTCTCACCAGTAGATATTCCAGTGAAACAGTATCTGCCTCATGAGCATTGCGCTGTAACATGTCAGAAACTTAAGTAGGGTTGGTATACACTCCAATTTCAAGCCAACACTGGAAGGTAATTGGTGAATTTTTTTTAGATACTCTGTGCGTCACAATAACAAAAACCTCAATATTCCGTTGTTTTTTATTTTTTTTTTTACCCCACCCTCCGTAGGGTTTTGTAGGTCATTAAATGTAATTACATTAAATTAAAGTAAAAAAATTTACATGCGTTTTGTAGGTAATTAAATTCCCACATTTTATTCTGTTTTTTTCTCCCTAGAACAGGCCATAACTGAATTATAGCGTCCGAAAGTTAGAAGTTTGACAAGTTTCCAGAAAGTGCGTTTTTGTTTATTTCTTCAAAACAAACATATCTCCGTAACTATCAGTCCTAGAAACAAAATTTAAATACTAAATTGTAGGAAATTGTATTCTCTACAACATTGCGTAGAACTCTTTTGTAGCTGCAATTCACCAAAACGAAGTTATAAGCCAAAATCTAAAGAAAGTACTAATTTTTTTTGGTTTTTTAAGATGGCGGCGGGCGCGGCGGGGGAGGAATTGTGCATTTCGCATTTTAAACACTTACTAACCATCCTAGACAACATATCAAAAAATTAGAACTACCGGACCTTTTGTAAGGTACCCCTCTCTTTGGTCTCTTTATTTGCTGGACTAGTGCGTCAAAATAGCAAAAACCGCAAAATTCCGTTGCTCATGATTTCGTTTTCACCCCGCACTCCGTAGGGTTGATTCGTAAACCTATACATGCGTTTTGTAAGTAATTAAATTCCCTACACATTTTATTCTGATGCTTGTTTCTCTAGAATAGGCCAAACCTGAATTATAGCGTCCTAAAGTTAGAAGTTTTACAAATTTATGGAAATTGCGTTTTTTCTTTTTTTTTCTTCAAAAAGTGCATATCTCCGTAACTATCAGTCCAAGAAACAAAATTTAAAAACCATATTGTGGGAAATTCTATTCGCTACAACATTGCGTAGAACTCTTTTGTAGCGAAAATGCTCCAAACAGACGTTATAAGCGAAAATCTAAAGAAAGTATCAATTATTTTTGGCTTTTTTAAGATGGCGGCAGGTGCGGCGGGGGAGGAATTGTGCATTTTGCATTTTAAACACTTACTAACCATCCTAGACAACATATCAAAAAATTAGAACAACCGGACCTTTTGTAAGGTAAAACACCTCTATTCGTTGGACTATAATAACTATAAAATTATTTGCGTCTTAAGAACCGTATTGTATTTCCATTATACGGAAATTTCTGTTAGGAAGAAATGTGATGATTGTCAAGTAGATATACATTGCAGTGTTATTATTGATTTACGTCAGGACAGTTGAATAAAGAACTGTACCCGATTACGAAAGCATCAACCATTGTACATAAGTCATTGTATATTTCATGGAAATAAGTTTTAATGACATCAAGAGTAAATCATGTTATGAGTTTATTTTCGCATCACATAATTTTCTCGTTGCGTCTCTGTGCTATAATATGCGTTCTGCAAATATCCGCGACATATAGCAATATATGTATTATATAGAAACTTAGAAAGAAACTTAATTTGAGTTTTTCTAAATAAAAGACTTTTCATGATGACCTGAGAAAAGATGGAAGTAAAAAATAGTAATTGAGACTCTTTAGCAACTGAATTGTTGTATTTTGTTGTATAAAACATAAAATGAAGCATTTTATCTTATAATCGTCAATCTGTATTTGTGTGTTAATTGAATCTAAGAAGATATTTTGAATTTGAGTAAAGACATTTCTTGTCTTTTATTTCATGATTTTAGAAAACAAAGAAACAAAACCAAACAAAATATAAGCAAAGTAGGTTTTCCATGAATTAATGTTCTTCGAAATAAATATAAATAAACTAAATAAAAATTTAAAGTGAACATTTTAAACAATAGATTTAACGTGCATTAGTACATTTTTACAGTAAAATAAAACAAAGAACGCACAGAACTAAACAAAACACAAATTCACTGAGCTATTTTTTGATATTTGTGCTGGAAATTGGAGACAGTACTGTTTCGAGGCTCATTGGCCTCTCATCAGTCCAAATCCATCCAGCATACCAAGCTCAGTGAAATAGGACGATATACAAAACGGACAAACATACAAATCAATGACCCCTGAATTACAAAAACATCAAAATAAAATAAAGAATAAAATAGGGTAAATAATTAATCCCCGCTAGCGTTTAGCTTAGCATCAAGGAATTAATTTATAACAAGATTAGTAATTAGACAATAGATTTAACGTGCGTTAGTATATTTTTACAGTAAAATAAAACAAAGAACGCACATAACTAAACAAAACACAAATTCACTGAGCTATTTTTTGATATTTGTGCTGGAAATTGGAGACAGTACTTTTTATTCTTTATTTTATTTTGATGTTTTTGTAATTCAGGGGTCATTGATTTCTATGTTTGTCCGTTTTGTATATCGTCCTATTACACTGAGCTTGGTATGCTGGATGGATTTGGACTGATGAGAGGCCAATAAGCCTCGAAACAGTATTGTCTCCAATTTCCAGCACAAATATCAAAAAATAGCTCAGTGAATTTGTGTTTTGTTTAGTTATGTGCGTTCTTTGTTTTATTTTACTGTAAACATTTTAAATTTTTTTAGTAAATTTTACAGGACTTATCTCAACATACAAATACACTTGAAATTTACTTTTGAGCTGAGAAGCAGTTTTATTTTCTAATATGAAATGATCCTGGTTTTTATTTATTTCAGCTGAAAGGTAGCTGTAATTGACGCAGATTCCTCCTTTAAATAAAAACCAGGATCACTTCAAATTAGAAAATATAAAATAGGACAGTTTCTCAGCTCAAAGTAAATTCCAAGTGGACTGAACTTGATGTCGTTTTATTTGGATTTATAACGTTTAAATTCAACCAAGGACAAAATGAAATCTCTGGCTGATGATGGTACCTACGAAGAAGATCACTATTCATGACCATGGATGCTTTCTCCTGTTGAACAGGTAGATGAAGCTATAGAGGTCGATCCTACAGAATCCATTCCGACTTATTCTAGTCTAAAATCGCTGTCCAAGATTAACATTGCTGTCAACAAAAGCACTTCAAAAGCTGTGGCAACAAAATGGATCCATTTCCGACCGACAATGGTTCGATTCTGATTGTAGGAGGACAGGGAGTCAACACTAGATAATAAAATGCTATTTCACATTATCTGTATCACGAAATAATCAGAACCAAAGGGTTTGGTTTTAATTTACAGCCAAAAATTTAAAGAATATAATAAAATGTAGTAATATATATTTTTTGAGACTTAACAAAGGGATTTAAACTTAGACGTATGTTTTCTAGCATGAAAAAATAATCATGTTATCATTACTTTAAATAAGTTGTAATATTAGTAACAAAAATAGCAGTTAAGCCGTCATATTTTATTATACACGGACATGCTATTCTAATCCTACTTTCTTTTGTTACCTTCATTTTGTGTGTATATGTTAATATACATTATTCTTATTCAACAGATGGAATTAGATCGAAGACTTTTTGTTGTTTTATTTCTAGAGTTTTTTTGAAAACAATGAAATATAAAACTATCCATATTTAGGAAATCCACTATAATGTTCTCCAGTGTCAGTTTCCATTTCAGCGTTAATTCTTGATAGTTTAAATCACAAAAGTCTATGATGCAGAATAGTTATTCTATCCATCTGATAACTGGAAAGATCCGGTCCTTCCTACAGATCTTTCCAGGTAAAATTAAAAAAGTATTTCCAATTTTAGATGTCTGCGGACAGTTACAGAAAAATAGTGGTAACTGGACAGAATTGGAGTTATGAAAACTGAAATGTCAATAATCTCAGAACGAATATGACGCCCTCGAACCAATTTGATTACTGCCAATTACTGTAAAGGCTGAAAACTGGGAATTTTTACTAACAACACTAACTGAAATGTGGTAATAGTTTCTACTGAGAATCCTTAGAGGCATCAACTCTCCTGTAAACTGATTGTGTACCGAAGAGTGAAGCTCCAGTTTCAGCCTCTATCTTTGATCTTCAAGTTTATTTGACATTATTGATAAAATTTAAATTTGCTTTTTTAATAAAAAAACGATATTACAATAAAAATCTCAATAAAAAAATAAATAAAAGATAACAATAACGTTGAATTGTCTTAATAATTGTTATTATTCGAATCATAATTAAAATATTTCATGAGGCACCATTATAAAAATACAACATAATTTTTAAACAAAAGAATTAAAAATCATGATTAAAATAAGTAAAATGATTTGATTAGGGAAATTTAAAAATTCAATTAACACTTGATGAATTTTACTAACTCAATGAAAATAAAATGAATTTAAGTTAACAATGAATAAATAAAATGAAAATTTAATTCATAGAAATTTGATTATGTTATATTAAGTTTTCTATAACTAAAAATGCTGTTAAAAATCAAAATAATTAGATAGCTTTTAATTGTAAAAAGTCGGAGCACAGATTTACTTTGGGTTCAATTTCATTCTGTTCTAATTTTGGAGTTGTTTTTAGGTTCATCATGAGCTTCCAAAAAGAAGACTAGAAAAGTATTTTCAAACAATTTTCAAAACAGTCTTGAAGGATAAGTTTCTGAAATGTCCCTACTGGAATTTAGATATGTTTCAATAAAACCTTCAGTCGATATCTATTGTGGGATTTATTCAAAGACCGTTATGTATCCAACAAATCCCAACTCTCTCAATCCTAATAAGCATAAAAAAATCAGAAACTGCTTAAAGATTACTGCGTCAAATAACAAAAAATAAAATACGTTTATAGGTGTATTGTAACCTTCATCATTTATGAAATTCACAACGCATTCGTGTCTTAAGTAGATAAGATAAACCATTATTTATAATAGGGGTAGTTGCTATTAAATAAGATTCATTTATAATATTATAATTCATTACTATTTTAAAGTAAAGCTCCATACACTCCATAACTTAGTATTTAAAATTGTTTTATTTCGAAAACTAGGCGATTTTTCGGGACGAAATTGTAACGTCATCCCTTCTTCAAGCGAAAAATTAAAATAATCTTTGGAATAAATACAACAAAATAGTATTGAACTTGAAACCAATTAAAAACACGTTGAAGCAATAAATATAATTGTTGTTATAATGAAAGATAATACAAGTTCACTTCAGTGTGGGGATTTTTATGTAGAAGAGACCAAAAGAACACTATTAGAACGAATGTCGGAACACGGAAATGCTTTGAAAAATAAAATTTTGATGTTTCAGATATAGCAGAACATTGTCTAGAATAGGGACATATAATGAACAGTAATGTAAAGATATTATATAAAGAACAGATTTAAGGATTCTAATAATTTTAGAAAGCTGTGCAATAAAATGAACTAAAGGAAATAATTTTAATAGCTATGAGTGTATCAAAGTAGATCCTTCTACTATTGTGTTGGTAAGGGATTTAATAAAAACACATGGAAAAAAATAGTAAATATTGAAGAGTTTACTTGTTACATTATCATCAATAATTAATGTCCTGATTTTGTTTAAAGTAATGGATTAAAATGATATGGATATATTATTGTGAAAACAATTGTATTTGTTGATCTAAAGTGTCAATATTTTGTTTTTATTGAAATTCTTATTTAGTTGTTAAATATTTAATTTTCAAAATTGTTTTAAGTAATGAAGCGAACTTGTATGATCTTTCATTATAACAACAATTATATTTATTGCTTCAACGTGTTTTTAATTGGTTTCATGTTTATTACTATTTTGTTGTATTTTTTTCCAAAGAATATTTTAATTTTTCGCTTGAAGAAGGGATGACGTTACAATTTCGTCCCGAAAAATCGCATAGTATTTGAAATAAAACAATTTTAAATACTAAGTTATGGAGTGTATGGAGTTTTACTTTAAAATAGTAATATTGATTTCTTATTGCTTTTACATTTGTACGGATACTAATGTTGCTAAATTCTTCTTTTCTAAATTTTGAGTCAAAATCCTATTTAATTATTACGCAATTTCTACATGCAACACTACAAATATTTTTTTTGTTCCATACCGTCATGGATATTTTAATTACAATTTATTACATTCCTACATTTATTTACTTATGTTTGGTTTTTAATTTAATTCTTGGAGGTTCCATATTTATTCCGACTAAAGTTATAATCACCTCTATAGTGAGACCTTGCTGTTTTATGGAACTAATCTCAGCTGATGAGCGCTAAAGAGCGTGAAACAGCTATTCTCAGATGCCATCTAGTGAAACACTGGGTCTCAACCCTTTATTGTATCATTAATTTGACTGACAAAAGGAATTACACCAAAAATCGTTTCTTGAGTTTTAGTGTTTCTAGTGCTGTGGTTGAGAATGCGATATTGCAATCCGATACCGGGCAAAACCATATCGAACACGTCCTAGTGTAAAACAGAACGAATCATGTGTATCCACTACAGTATTTCAGCGCCACATATCGCCCTGGCGGCCATCTTCGGAAGAATTGTTTTTATTCAAATGCCATCGCCACGGATGTCTTCATGCGAAATATGAAGTCATTCCTATGATTGGTTCTCCAGTTACAGCATTTCGAAATAGGAAATTTAATTATGAACACCTTTTACATTAATAACTTACCAAAGAAGTTTTTATTTAAAAAAAAAAGAAATTAGGAAATTAGGTAACCAGAACAATAAAAATAAATCGGATACAAAAAACGATTTTTGGTGTCATTCCTGTCAGTCAAATCAATGATACAATAAAGGATTGAGACCCAGTGTTTTACTAGGTGACATCTGAGAAAAGCTATTTCATGCTCTTTAACGCTCATCAGCTGAGAATACTTACCAGTAAAACAACAAGGTCTCAATATAGAGGGGATTTATAACTTTAGTCGGAATAAATATGGAACCTCCAAGAATTAAAATACAAACTAAAAATACAAAATTCAAAATAAAAAATTGATATTGCATTTGACAGCCTCCGCTAGCTTCAATGAATTTTTCAAGCGCAATTGAACAAAGTGCCAAAAATTATATTAACACATTAAACGTCAAATCAATGATGTTATAAAAATTTTCATACAACCTGTACTATAAATAAATAAGACCTAAAATTTAGAAAAGAAGAATTTAGCAACATTCGTATCTGTACAAATGTAAAAGCAATGAGAAATCAATATTATTGGATCATCTTATCACAAAGAGAGACATTCTAGACTTCGAGGGGTGAAGGTAATGGCAAGTGCAAACAACCAATTGGGTTTCTTTGTAAAGGAATCTTATTCAATAGCAACCACTCCTACTATAAATAGTTGTTTATTTTATCTACTTAAGACCCGAAGGGGTTATTAATTTCATAATTGATGAATGCTGTTACTGTAACCGTATTTTATTTTTTGTTTTTTGACGCAGTAATCTTTAAGCAGTTTGTGATTTTTTGTGCTTATTAGATTGAGAGGGATGGGATTTACTGGATACACCAAGATCTATAAATAAATCCCACAGCAGATATCGACTTAAAGTGCTATTGAAACATAAGGTAAGTCTGGGTAATGTGCCCCACCGGGATAAACGCCCCAGGTACTGTATTTCCACAACAGGCCGTGTGGCAGCGTTGTAGTGTGTTGCGAAGTTCAGTTGAAAGGAAGAGACTGCACGTTGTAGATTATTGCGATTTTTCTGTGTTTGGAAAGTGATTTACAGCTTATTGAAAGGTAAGTTAGGCTTTTGTATCCTCTGCTGTAATGTAGGGTTTTTCAAGAAATGGTTTAAATTAATTTTTCAAGTAAATAGTGGTTTAAAGTGGTTTGGCCGGGGTGCGGGCTGTTTTCAAGGTCACGACAACGTTAATGGGAAGACATTTTGATTATTCCTTTGTTAGAATTGTGGAGGGGCGTTTTACCCGGACGAAAGGGATAAATGCCCCGCTCTCAATCGGGATATATGCCCCACCCAACTGCTTGGGTTAATGTGCCCCACATTCATTTACTTACAAATTTACTTATAAAAATTGTGATCTAAGCTTTAAATAATTCTAAAATTTTATTTGAACTTGCCTCTGAAATTCTCTTACAGCACAGCAGAATTTTTATTTTTATTTTTTAAAAATTCAAATTATATTTACAAATAAAATTATTTATAGTAATTTATATTTTGCACTTAAGGATTATAAGCTAATTTGTTAATTAAATTTATCTTTGCTTTTTTAAAGAGACTCAAAATCCAATTTTGTTAGAATAATAAACATCAGATATAGAAATATATAATTATGTGTATACTTTTTTTTTCCAGGATGCCATCGAAATTTAAGAAGCAGATTGGGAGCACAAGACGGGCATGGACGGAGGAGAATTTAAGGGAAGCGATAAAGAGGCTAGGTGCTGGAGAGATAGGAGTTAACGAAGCTGCACGCTATTACGGTATTCCATCAAGAACTCTGAGACGAAGGATGAAATCGGGCAACAAAAATAAATTTCCTCTAGGGCGACCAACTACATTGGGTACTGAAAATGAAAAGAGACTCGTCGCCCATATTCAGCGACTAGAGAAAGCTGGATTTGCTCCATATAGGACGACAGTGAGACGTTTGGCGTACGAGTTTGCCGAATCCTTCGACCTAGATCACTCCTTTAAGAGATTCAAAAACAGCAGGCTATGATTGGTTAAATGCATTTCTGAAAAGGAATAAGGAACTATCAGTAAGACAATCAGAAGGATTGTCTGTTTCTCGTGCTGAGGGAATGAACAGAGAAGCTGTTAACAATTTTTTTGATATTTTCACCAAGATATACAATGAGAACGATTTCTATACGAAACCTGGAAATATATTTAATATGGACGAAACTTGGTGCCATCTGAACAATGATCCGAGGAAAGTAGTGGCATCTAAAGGAGCGAAGGATGTCCACACCCTTAAGTGTGCTGAGCGAGGTGAAAATGTTTCCGTACTAGCTTGCGTCAATGCTGAGGGTGTGGCTCTGCCTCCAGTGTTGATTTTTAAAGGTGTTAGAGAAAATCCGGCCTTCTCCAATGGACTACCTCCTGGATCTCAAGTATACTTAAATCCTAAGTCCTCTTACATTTCATCGGAGCTTTTTTGTAAATGGATGAAAGAACACTTTTATCCAAGAAAACCTCCAGGAAAGGTTCTTCTTATTCTCGATGGACATGGATCGCATGAAAGTTCCCTCGAAATGTTAGAGTTTGCTGATAATCACGATATTATTCTCCTTTGCTTACCCAGCCACACTACACAAGCACTGCAACCATTGGACAGGTCTGTGTTCAAACCATTCAAAAGTCAGTACAGAAAAGAGTGCCAGGAATGGATGAACCATCACCCTAATCAGGTTCTTAAGAAAGTTCATGCTGGCACTGTCATTGGAAATGCATGGACCAAAACAGCTTTTGCAAGCAGCAGCATCAATGGATTCAAGCGCACGGGAATATTTCCACTTGATCGGGAGGCAATTCTTGATCATTTTTTTCAAATAACAGACATTTCATCAGCAAAGCATCCTGAATCAAGCAAGGAAAAGTCTCCAAGCCCTACTACGAGTGAAACGGAAACTCTTTCTATCTCTGTTACTGAACAGCTTGAACCACACCCTGGTCCGAGTCACTCCTCTACACTCCTAGTTGATACTCCCTCAAAATATCTTCACCTATTAAGCCCAGTTCCAGTACTAAAGAAAAAAGAAACAGGAAGGAAAAGGAAACTAGCGAGAGTCCTCGGCAAGGCTTACATAGACGAAAAAAAAGTTGTCAACTCTAACAAAGCAAAGAAGCTTGTTAAGCCGAAGAAAATAATGAGAGAACCATTGACTGAGAGTGATGAAGATGCACTGGAGAACCCTTCAGACAATGAAGATTCATGCATCGAATGTCTAGAAGATTATTACAGTACTGAGCTACAAGTGGAGTGGTTAAAGTGTATCGACTGCAAAGGTTGGCTTCATGAAACCTGCACAATGTACGGGGAGAGGTGCAATGCATGCGGCAAAAAGGAAAAGCAAAAGCTGTTTAAAAAAAAGTGAAAAGAGGACATTATTTGCTTTATTTAACCAGTGTTTTTTTTTCTTTTTTTTCAAATAATATTTAAATCTCTCTATATTCTTTGTAATGATTCCATTTTAATATTAGATTGCAAATTAAAAATCTTTTCAAAATTTGCTTTGTATAATATTTAATAATCAGTTTTATTTAATAACAGAAATGGTAATCGATAAACCAAAGTAAAATGTTTGATTCTAAATATTTTAAATTAATTTTATTACGTAAATTTTCGTCACATTACAGAATTCACGGTTTACTATTTCATTTTTCGTGTGGGGCATATTGCCCAATCAGGTAGGGCGTATTACCCCAATGGTCGGGTAATATGGCCAAAAACATGGTTTTCATTTTTGGGTAAAATTTGTTCTTTTTAAAAACATTTCGAATACTTCTAAAATCCAACAGCGACATTTCTAAATGTAGATCATATTTAAGGCTTATATAGCGCATTTTCGTTTCTCAATCCATTAATCAGTAAAAAATATACATAATCTACCTTAAGTGGGGCGTTATCCCCCAACTTCTAAAATCCAACAGCGACATTTCAGAAACATTTTCTTCAGGCTGTTACGAAAATTGTTTGAACCACAGCAATACAAATACTAAAGAAAAGGTTTTTGCTGTATTTCCTTTTGTCATTCAAATAAATGATACAGGAAAGGGTTGAGACCCAGACTAGGTGACATCTCAGAATAGCTATTTCACGCTCATTATCCCTCATCAGCAGCGAATAATTACCAGCAAAACAACAAGCGGCCTTTAAAAATTGGAAATAATTTGTTAAATTTTACCTGGAAAGATATTCATGAAGGACTGAATCTTTTCAGCTTTCACACGGATAAAAATGGAACAGCTATTCTGAATCAGACTTTTCTGGTTTAAAACATCAAGAATTAAAGCTGAAATGGAAACTGACACTGGAGAACATTATAGTGGATTTCCTAAAACGACCCACTTAAATTATTGGTTTTATATTCCATTGTTTTTAAAAAATATTTGAAACAAAACAAAGCTCTAATTACAAAACATCTGTTGAATAAGAATAATGTAAATCAATATATAAACACAAAATGAAGATAACAAGACAAAGTAGGATTAGAATACTTGATTTTAAATGTCTGTTTCATAAAATAAGGCAGATCCATTTTTTGTTAATAATGTTTAAATAAGTTGTAACTAATGATGATCCTAGGTTTTTTTTAGTCTAGAAAATATAAATTTTATATTATGTTTCTTTCTAAAAGTCTCATAAAATATATATTCCTATACTTTATTATATTTTTTAATTTTATTTCCATTTCTATTTTTGTAACGAAAAGGATTGATAAGACTGCACTTTTTGTTGTTTTTTTATACTTTCTTTCCTTAGAATTTTTAGTTTCTGCCGATTAATTCGCCTTTTATCTTTCATATAGATAATAATTCTTGCAAAGTAACCATTACTATTGGATTGAATCTAAAAAAAAAACAGTAATAATAATAATAACACGAAGAAGAAGAAGAAAATATATGGCATTACAGTTATCCCATATGTAAATTTGAATGGTAAGACCGCAAAAAAGTTTCTTTAAAAATAATAACTAAAAATAAATAATAATAATAATAAGTTTTATATTATAATTATTTAGAAAGTAAGAATTTAAATATATTAATTTAAATTAGTTATAATTATTTAAGAAGTTCTGATCACCATAACTATATATTACATTTTGTACATGAGGATCTCGCATGTGATATCTAACATTTTTTTTTTTTTTTGGATGTGCTATTAGATGTGCTTAAAAAGAAATGCACATCTGTAGTATAGGTCTGATAAATTAATATAAGTATCTATTCTTAAATTTTTAGATTCATCATATATATCGTTTTTAATCAATCATAGACAATCATATAATTTTATTTGAAACACTTTTTTTTTCTCTCCTACGCAAATTAAGTATTGTAGAAAGGTTAGATCAAACCTGTAATACTCTGTGATAGGTAGCTACCCCTCGCAGATTTAAAAGAAGTAACTATTTTCCATCAAAGACTAACTGAAAAAGTTCAAAAACTGAGGCTGAAAGTGGAGCTTCACTGCAAAGAAAGTATTCCATCAAATTTAAGTAGAGTTTATTAAGTTCTTAATAATTAACTTAATTATCGAGAAAACTTTAAAACAAAATAACGTTAGAAATTCATACTATATAACAGTATTTTAACGTTTTGAAAATTCATTACAAAGAACCCATTTCCTCTAATATTGCAGAACTAAATATTATAAAATGCTATTTCAAGTTATTCAAAACCTTCCCAAAAATTTTCTTTTTTTTTTTCTTAAAATATACAAATCGTTTAATTGTTTTTGGAAGGTCCGACAGGACCTTAAAATAAATCTAAAGTTAGAATAAATTAATTAAAATTATTAACAAGAAAATGAAAAGTATTAACAAGAAAATGAAAAAAGTATAATGAATAGAAAAGTATTCTTCTTCAAGTTGTAAAACGAAAAAAACTCGTCGGTTTGAGAACGACATGTGTAGTTAGTTTTGAGAGTGAAATGATTTAGTTTTCTACATATAACAAGGAAATAAAGGTTCACGAAGCAAATTTTCGAATTTCAGTAGCGGGAACCCAACCCCAATATTAGAGTATTCCTGTGATATCGGTGCTGTAAAATCTGAAGATAAAAAAAAAAACAAGGAAAAGAAAAATCCATAAATTCCAATCTGTTATTTTAAATTAATTGCAATTTAATAGCTTTTATAGTATTACTATTATACATATTTTATCCAATTAAATTAATTAAAGAGTTTAAAGATAATAATATTTTCTTGTTTTAGACCAAAACTATTTTTTTATATCAATGAAATACAGCCATTTATTTCTAGTATTTATACCTGTATTTTTGTTATTTTTTAAGCTTTTTATTTAGAAGAAATTTTTTTAAGATAATTTTTTACATAAATTTCTCTTTCATTGTTAAAATTTTCAATTTTTTCCTAATCTTATTTTTTTCCTCTGTTGATTTCTTATTAAAGTTGAAATGCATCAGTCCTATCAGTTATTAGAAAAAAAGGTCTTTTCGATGTCCTATAGCGCTTAATCTTTTTTTATTGTTGTTTTTTGGTTTTGGGGGTTACTGTCGACTGCTAGGGTTTGCGCACTAGAGCACTTATTTTATTTTATTTTATTATTATTATTGTTGTTTGTTTGGGTCAGAAATCACTGTCGGGTGCGAGGGTGGCTTCTACTTATGTTCACGACTTTCTGAGGCTATTATCGGGGGAGGTAGATTGTGCTGATGAGTCCCAATTAGGACGGAACGGCCGTTCCCGATTCCCTCTGATTATGGCCTCTGTTCTAAAAAGAATGTATTTTTTAATGTAGAAAATAAAAATTTATATTACATTACTTCGTTACTCGAATGTTCGTTAAGATAGAATTGAATAAGAGAATTTGTTTAATAATTGTTTAGTTTCAGAGTAAATTTAAGCACAAAACCAACTACCTCCAAGATTAAATGGATTTTGTTTAAATTGCTCTTCAGTAAGAAGTTATGAAATAGTTTCCGTTTATATATATTTTGATTTTATAGAGAATTGAAGAAGCAGTAATACAGAGATCAGCATAGAAAGATATTATTGCATTGTAATAGCATCATATGCACGCAAATAAATAACTAAATAAATACATAAATACTGTCTGTTTCGAAATGCGAGAACCATGACAACTTAGACGATTCTACCCCGCAAAGGGGTGATACGCTGAGATGGGCACTTTTATAAGACCTGTTTTTCTTTTAGTACCTGTTATTTTTGCAATACTATTGATTCTTTCCATAATTCTTTCCCGAAAAGCGCAAATAGAACCCAGCTACTAGTAAACTAACACTATAAAAAGTAAACATCCCATCTTCCTCGCCCCTATTTGGAAGAAATAGCAGGAGACCTGACGTATGCGCAAAAGCGCTGAAGGCTTTCGTAAAAGAAAACTGACTGTAAATAAATTAAATAAATAAAAAACATTTTTTTTAACAAATTATTATCTCTTTTTATACTATTTAAATATAAGAATTATTATAATTTTATTAAAGAAAAGAGGTTAATAAAAATATAATATATATTGTATATAGGATATATTTATAGTATATATTGCTATATTATAAAAATATTCTTAGAAATGTTCAAAAGGGTTAAAGAAAAGAGATTAATAAAATTATGTTAAATATTGTTACAATACAGTATTTTAAATATATACTATTTAAAAACTTGGAAAAAAAGTAACTGTATTCCAAAACCGCAATATATTAGGATATGTACAGTAATGGAAAGCTAATTTCCATCTGAACTGGAGAGATTACGCCAGGCAATTGAAACGAAACGGCCCGAAAACGGCTGTACCACTTTTCCATAAAATTCCAAAGTAAAACCAGATGTTCATCAAAGATGGAAGCTGTTGAGGCTGTATAGAAACATTTGGACAAGATTAACAAGGCCCTGGAAGAATTGTCAGTCAATCAGTCCTTTCTCCACTCCAGAGACAAAGACCCGAGCCGCTTTCTTAGCAAGGAAACATCAGGAAGCTGGAATGTGTTGTTGAAAAGTACACCTCCACATCGGTATCAAAAATTTCGTAGCGAAGATGAGAGCCTTGAAGATGAGGAGAGTCATGGACATCGTTCCGTGATTGATGACGATCAATTGAGGTCCATGATTGAAACGAATCAACACAAAAAACTCGAGAGGCTGGAAAGAACTAAACTTTGACCATTCAACAGTTTTGTACTTTTGTATTTCTATTTCTAATATTTTTTAAGGTAAGAAATTTAATCCCTTACATTTTTAAAAATAATTCCATTAACTACAAAAAAAATTTAAAAAAATTTAAATTAAATAATAAAAATATAAAATAATTTCATTTACTTATTAAAATGTAAACTTTTGGCAAACTAAAAAAAACTGTTTTTTAAGAAAACTAATTTTTTTACAATAAAATTTTCTATTATCGATTTATACCTTTAAGTTAAGCGAACTCATTGTGCTTTGTAAATATTTAGATATATAACTTTTTATAGCATAAAACTATGTAAATATGTTGAGGAATATGTTCCTTTTTCAACTCAATGTTTTGTTTTTTTTTTAAAAAAAAAAACCTCATAAAATTTTATTTTTGTGTATTTTATGTTACGTAATGTAATATTATATCACGCCATGTATTACGCTTTGTAAATATTTAGATATATAAATTTTTATAGCATAAAACAATGTAAATGCGTTGAGGAATATGTTCCTTTATCAACTCAATGCTAGTGCGGCTTTGAGTTGACAACAGAACATATTCCTGGAATATGTCCCTTCTTCAACTCAATCATTTTTACATGGCTCTGGAAAGCAGACTTAAAATTGAGAAATATGTTTCTTTTTCTGTTTAATGGATGTACATACTTGCAAAGAAGAAAATGGCTATCTCAGTTTAGTTTGTCAAATTTATGGAATATGTACCTCTTTCACCTCACCCATTCATTTAAATTAACCACTAAGAAATTAATAAAATCTTAGCATTATGAATAATAGTTAACGAGGGTCTTTGCAGTGGAGCCTCAATCTTTGATCTTTTCAAATAAGTCTGATGGGAAATCGTTACTATCTTTATATAGGCGTGGATAGCCTTCGATCCATTGCTTTTCTTGAGATATTTGATTCTCACGGTTTCCTTAGCAATCTCATTATTATTTCAATAAAACCAATAATGAGTGTTTCCCATAAGATAAAAACAAACACTCTGCAACCCACATTCTTTGTGTTTAATTTGTTGTTTTTGTTATTGAATTTTATTCACGTTCTTTCAAAAAAAAATATAAAAAAATAACTCATTCAGTTTTGTTTATTTATAAAATGATATTCGAAATATTTGTTTATTATAAATATTTATTTAATAAATACAGTAATTTTTAAATCATAATATATAATCTTAATCTACTCTCGTCTTTTAATCATAAGTTGATAAAATAAAGCACATCACCTCAATAAATATATTTAAAAAAATCTCCAACAAAATTTCGGAAAGAATGTTTCAGCCTCAGTCTTAGATTCTCCAGATAAATCTCATATAAATGTTACCACTTTTTTATTTCCCCAGGGTAGCTACCGATCACAGGATATTATAAGTTTGTTTTAACCTTTGTACACTACTTAGGTTACGTAGGAGAAAAAAAATATGTAATAACGAGATTGCTAAGAAAACCGTGAGAATCAAATATCTCAAGAAAAGAAATGGATCGCAGGCTATCCACGCGAATATAAAGATAGTAACGATTTCCCATCAGAATTATTTGAAAAGATCAAAGATTGAGGCTTCACTGCAAAGACCCTCGTGAACTATTATTCGTAATTGCTAAGATTTTATTAATATCTTAGTGATTAATTTAATTATCGTGAACATTTGAAAACAAAATAATAGTGAAAAGAAATTTATTTCTAAAGAATTAATAAAAATTACAATAACTTCGACAGTATTTTAATATTTTGTAAATTCATTAAAAAGAGACCATTGTCAATAATATTACAGAACTAAGTATAAACAAATCCCTTTCACTGTACTTTGTCGGTAATTTTAAGAGACTGGCTCCGATCTAATTTTTGGAATGCCCGATGGGACTTCAAAACAAATCTAAAATCAGAGTAAATTAATTAAGTCTAAGAAAATATAAGAGATCTTTCATAAGACAGGTTTCTTTTATTTCTTCTTAACTGAAAAATATTGTTCGAATAGGACACGTACAATTTGTCTTAAAAGTGAAATCAACCAATTTAAAATTTAACAGACTTGGATTTCCTATGTTTAAAAACTTACGTTTAAAGATGTTTCCTTTGGATGTTAAGTAAGAAAATTTGCTGATTTGTATTTAAATAAAATATTTTAAATACTATGAAAGGGATTGTGGAGTCATTTTTATATATTACAAGAAATTTCAAAAAGTCAAGAGGCACAAAAGATCAACTGCTGATTGATAAAATGATACTGAAAAACAGCACACGACGCCAAACTAACTTGAACATGGCTTGGATCGATTACAAAAAGGTCTTTGACTCACTGCCGCACTCCTGGATAAACAACTGCTTGGAGTTATACGGAATAAATGACAATATCAGAAAATTTGTGAAAAATAGTATGAGGCAGTGGTCAACTACTCTTATTATGAACAACAATAAATTAGGTGAAGTACAAATTCAAAGTGGTATTTTTCAGGTGACTCACTGTCTCCCTTGCTGTTCAATATTACCCTAATAACACTCACTTCGATTCTGAATAAAACAGGACTTGGATACCAAATCTCTACATCAGTGGGAAAGGTCAATCATCTGCTCTTTAGGGACGACCTCAAGCTATACGCAAAAAGTCCTACTGAGTTTAAGTCTCTGCTGAATGCTGTGCGAAGTTTTAGCACAGACATAAAAATGAATTTCGAACTTGATAAATGTGCTATGTTAACAATCCAACGTGGAAAAGTAAAAAAAAAAACACAGAAGGAATTGGGCTTGCAAACGGAGACATAATTAGATCACTGAACAAAGAAGACTCATACAAATATCTGGGTATTCTAGAAATGGACAGCATGATAGGGTCAAACATCTAACTAGAACAGAGTACTTGAAAAGAGTACGAAAGATCCTAAAATCGAAGCTTAATGCTGGTAATACTATCCGTGCAATAAACACAGGAGCAGTGCTCTTAATAAGATATCCAGCAGGCATAATTGATTGGACAAGTTCTCAACTAGTGACACTTGACAGGAAAATGCGAAAACTTTTGACCATACATCACTCACGGCACCCAAAAAGTGATGTTGATAGGCCTTATCTACCTCGTAGTATTGGAGTTCGTGGACTTTTACAAGTGCAACAAACTGTAGAAGAGGAGAAATGCAGTCTCCATGAGAATGTCAATAATAGCACTGAGAAATTGTTAAAAGCAGTAAAAGCGGAAAACTTTCTGCTAGCAACAAAACGCAAAACCGAATACAAAAGAGATGCTTTCAAGACCCGACTAGAGAACTGTTAAGAATAAGCCTTTTTCAAAACAATTGATAACAATCATAACAAGGACCTCACCTCGAATTGGCTAAAGAATAAATGTCATGAAGGCCAAAATACAGGTCACTAGTGAAAATAGCCTATGTAGACTGTGTAACAAACGTGTAGAAACATGTGAGTGTTCAACAATTGCTCATACAGAATATAAAAAGAGACAAGACGATGTAGCCAGGAAAATCCACTGGGCACTGTCTCACAAATTTGGATTCCCTACTTCGGAAATATCCTGGCAACACACTGTAGAAAAGGTTTTGGATAATGACCAGGTTAAAATATTTTGGGACTTTAGAATACAAATGGACAAGCACATTAAAGTCAACACATCTGACATCTCTGTGATTGAGCAACAAAAAGCAACATTGATTGATATAGCCATCCCTGGGGACTGTCGAGTCCAGGAAAAAGAACATGAAGATATGGAGAAGTAAATGGCTGTGGCGCTAGAAACCACCCGAATTTGAAATAAAAATACAAGTCTATCCATTATCATCGGCGCAATTGGCACGATTTCACCCAATTTTACGGATTGTTTCACCCGGAACTACAACTATTACAGCAGACGAATTGCAAAAAACTGCAATTCTCGGGATTGCATCGATTATTCGTCGTTACTTGAGTGATGCCTAAGCCAAAAACTGCCAGTGATTCTGGTTTTTGTATCATAACATGTGACCGTTTCACTGCATTTCATTTAAAGAATAAATTTTGTTATACATACACACATACACACATATATATATATATAGGGTGTTTCGGAAATGATTGACAAAGTGAAGAGATACGGGTTCCAAAGGTCATTTTGAATCGAAAATGTTCTATGTTATTTTGTTGTATGGGCCGTAGTTTTAGAGTTAGGAAATGAATGCTTTGGGAATTGTCCCTAACCAAGAAAGCTCAGTTCACATTAGAAAGTGTAAGTAGATAAGGTAAAGGTTTATTACAAAACGCAATCCAGATAACAAATGTCATGACTGAAAACAGCTATGATAATCAAACAAAATGCTGAAAATGCCGCTTCCATGTTCTTAACATAGCTGTGCTCTGCGGATTATTGCCATACAAGATCCATTTGTCACCGTACCGACGCACTAAACCTTCATAAAATTACCTTTGCAGTATCCGAAAGCAGTCATGGCTATGATTAAACTGACAATGAAATGACCGTAACACCTAGCAATAAAAATTAGATCCAAGCGTTTTTACAAGAGAATAATGCGCGCGGTGGAAAGGACACCTGTCACGTGCAAGGCACATGCTCACGATAAAACACAGTATAGGGACCGTGCATGTGACTGGTGCTGCCAGTGGCGGCAGAAATTGGAAATATTGTAAGGAGAGCTTCTAACAATAACTTGCTTACGAAGGATCGCATGCCCGTGCTTTCAAAAAATTTCAATAATGGGCAAATGCAACGTTAATTGCTGCATTGTTGGATGTAATAGTTCTTATAAAAATACAGAAAATGTTCACTTTTATTCTTGTCCTGCAAGACCATTTGAACTTTTTATTTTTATTATCTGTAAATAATCTAACTTTTGTGTAAATAAAATTTTATATAATGACCAGTATATCTCTTTCAAATTGTTTTATAGGCCAAATGGTTCCACCTGGGAACCAACAAAAAATTCAAACTTATGCAGTAAGCACCTCATTGGAAATGAAAAGTCAATGCACCCACGTAGTCCAAGTTATTTACCAACTATTTTTCCCAAAGTATATTAACGAAAACAAGTACCATTCTTGAGAATCGATTCGCCTATAAATTACTTTTAAATAGATTTGGAAAAGTCGCAGCGTAACAACGAGCTACATTTTCGCAAATGAAATATGGCTGCCGCGTCCCAACAGTTGGGACTGCAATAGCCGCCAATGGCGCTGTAGTCGAAATCGGCCATCTGTGCACGGTCCCTATACGCAGCCTCTATCGTTATTGATTTTTGTTTTGTTGTTTTCCAACTGTTATGTGTAAATTGGGCTTGCCGAAATGCGTGAAGTGACTGTCGATAGCGCGCGACTTTGTTTTCTTTCACTGGACCTACTACTTATGAACATAGCTGTTTCATTGTAATCATGGCCATCTACGCGACTTTCGCTGAATACACCGACATGATATTAGCTGTAGGTTATTGTGAAGGCAATTATGAAGCTGCGGTGCTGCAATGCGTTGAATTGTGTCCGAATAGACGCCATCCAAACTAGCGAATTATTACGAGAAACAAGAAGCATGTTGGTTCAAACTGTAGATCGTGGACGTCACCTGAACTCGCCATTTGAAACGTCGTTGTGGATGATCCAACACTTAGCACGAGGCGTGTTGGCAGAATGCTCAACGTTCTTTTTGTGGCAGTTGGCATACTCTACGCGATTGCAGCACCCTTATCATAACCGGCTGAGCTCAACAGTTGCGACCGGCTGAGTTCCCAAGACGGAGAATGCTTTGCCAATGGCTGCTGCACAAAACGGAAACCGACGACGTACTTCCACAACGTGTTCTGTGCTCGAATGAGGCGCAATTTACTATAAGAGGTTCCTCAATCTTTCTAATCTTCCTGTTTGGGCTCATGCAAATCTTCACGTAATGCGAAATCAAGAGGAATGGAGGATCAACATTTGATAAATACTATTATCAGATAATAAATGCAAAACTTCCTTTGGCTAAATATTATTAACTATATATATAGGGTGTTCATTTTATCTGAAGACATTGAAACATATCCCGAAAACAACAAATCGGATCAAAAAACTTTATAATTAAAATTTGTTCATCTCGGAGAGGGCATCGAATGATACCAAACTCGACCCCCCCACCCCCCACCCCCTATGAGGTGAGGGGTTGGGAAGAAAAACGTAAATAGTAGCCCCTATTTTTTATTGCAAATTCGGATTCTCCAGAAAATTTAACATTGATTTGATATACTGTTTGTCGGGGTTGCTCACAGATGACGCTGTAATCGACAAAAATAAAAATGGGTAAAACATCGTTGAACATTGGGGATATCTCAAGAAATAAAAAATCATATGAAATCAGAGAAATAAAAATGTAGACGTATGTGATATTTATCAAAATGCTATCCAATGACACTTGAATTAACCCCAACCCCCAAGCTGCGAGAGTGGGAGAGGCAATTATTTCATAACCTGTAATGGGAAATCCCATTCTCAACGTTGTATTCCTCCGACAAAACGAAAAGGGGACTGCTCTATCATAAAAGGCAGTGCAGTGCAATCAGAGCTCACTTATCATTCAGAATTAGAACTGAAAGTATCTCTAAAACTTTCATTGTACGTGAGTAGGTTTTATTGCCTGCACATCTACCCTTCATTTCTACAGTAGAACAGAATTGCAAGTGGACAATGAATCGTGCAGCCATAGAAGAAAAAATTGAAATGATTCTGATTTATGGTGAATATAGGAGAAATGTTGACGATGCTGTTGCCTTGTATGCTGAGTGTTTTCCAGATAATGTTCGCTCTCGTTCTTTTTTTACAAAATTGTGAATGCCTTTATCTCTGATGGCAGAGTACAAACCAAGAAAAGGAAATGAAGAAAAACTGTTACAGGAGAAGCTAATGAAACAGCTGTACTAGCAGCTATTCACGAAAATCCACTGATAAGAACT
Organism: Thereuonema tuberculata; assembly: GCA_023159025.1. NCBI lineage: Eukaryota > Metazoa > Arthropoda > Chilopoda > Scutigeromorpha > Scutigeridae > Thereuonema > Thereuonema tuberculata. The sequence continues at coordinate 40,034 of JAFIDM010047231.1, forward strand.
CGGCAATTACAACGCGATTCTGGAATGTCCCTAGGTAGTATTGTCAACGTATTGCATCGTTATAGATATCATCCATATCACATTTCACTGCATCAAGAACGTCATGGCGAAGACTTTCATAATCGAGAAGTGTTTTGTGAATGGGCTCTTCAACAACCGCAAAGTAATCCCAATTTCTTTGCTAATGTACTACTTTCAGGTGAGGCTACATTCACAAACCATGATAGCATTAATCGGCATAACATGCATTAGGGTAAAGTGACCAAATGTCGGCCACATCCTACAAATAACCAGAAAATAAAAGATATGATGACTTAGTTTATATGATTGAAACAAATTTTTAGATTTATTGTAATTTTAATGAAATAAAGAAGTATGGCATTTCGAAAAATACCTATTATTAAGTTAACTATGCATTAATTACTATAACCTTACAATGTGACCAAATGTCGGCCAGGATGCCTTAAAGTCGGCCAGGGGATGACCAAATATCGGCCAGTCAACATATGCATCAGTTAAACATTGCTGTTCACAGGAATTTATTTAAAAAAATCTAATTTTAACATTTAAAATGCAAGTTTATGGAAAAAATATTATGAAAATGTTTATTTTCTTCTCCTTGTTAGATTTTGGGAGTTTTCTTTCTTCTTCTTAAACTCTTCTTTCTGTTGCTGTTTTTCGATTTCTCTTTTTTTAGTTGTTCTTTCTTCAAAGCAGCTGCTTTAAGCGTATTTTCTCTTTTTTTTATTTGTAGCTCTTCCTTTTCTTTCTTTTCTTTTGCAGCTTTCAGTTTCATTTCATACACCACATCTGATGTTAATATAAAATGTCTATTGTAAGTAATTTATTGTATTTATTGTAACCTTATTTCATCTATGGTACGAAAGTGTTTTCTGGAATTTATAAAACTTAATATGCTTAATAATACAATTCTTTGCTATGATCGTTTCAGTGTGCAATAGCCTAGCCTACAGTGGAAATATTGCAATAATAGATGAAAAGAAATTAATTTTCCTATGCATTTTCTAGCCAAATTGTCCTTTTCCATCCGATAATTTCCTTGGCAGTTAAAAGGGCGTTAATACTAATATTTCTCTTTTTTTAAAACTATTTTATGGCTGTGCCTGTGAATTCGGAAAAAAAAACTAGGAATTTCCTAGTTATGTCGTCAGATCTAGGCCAGGCGTTGATAGAAATGTAAACCTCGGATACTATCCTCTATATAAATATATCACATTTTTTTTTATAAAATTAATTTCTTTTCAACCAACGTATATTCTTATATTCGAAAAGAAGCATAGGCCTATTTAATAGGCAAAAACTGTACGTACGGATGTGGGTCAGTCAGTGTGTTTGTATGTCATCTCAATAGCGAGACACAGTATTTAAGCAAGAAACAAAATACAAGGTGGCGCCACCAATATTTCCGTGGCATCCCAACAGCGCTTCAGAAACAGTAGTTATGCAGAAACAAAATACAAGGGGGCGCCACCAACATTTCCGTGTCATTCCAACAGCGCTACAGAAACAGGAGTTACGCAGAAACAAAATACAAGGTGGTGTCCACTAACATTTCTTTGTGTGGATCGACATTATTTTAGGGCAGGAGGTTCACTGATAATGTTTTTAAATTACGCTATAATGACTCACACACCTTATTGACTCTTCGAGCATAGTTCGAAACTAACCTCTAAATATGGATAATTACGTTGCAAGAAGTACCATGATCAAAATACATTTGTTGTTTTATTGCTTAGTCATCAGTCAAATTATACTTGGGCTGTTATGGAAGTCATGGCTTTCAAAAAATGAGCTTAGAACATCGTTTTCAATCTTGGGTTTTTGAAAAATGTCACGGTATTTCAAAAATTTGGAATCTGTTTTACTTCCGTGAATATTTCACGGGTTGCCACTAGTCTTTAATAAGTAAGATAGGTGTTTACATTTTTTTACTAAACTGTTAAGTATGCTAAGCTACACGCTACAAATAAAGAATGGCCGACATTTGGGCAATCCATGGCCGACATTAGGGCAACTGGAAATAGGAAAATAAAATGTAAATACTGAAGCACTTTAAGGTAATAAATACTACTTACTTAGGAAATAACGTTAAAATATCAGCTGAGTGTTTGCTAATATCAAAATCCCACAAAAAACATGAAAACTAAGTATTGCTTTGGCTTGGAGAAAATGAATTCTCAACTTTGAAATCTGAAGAATCTCGCCAAAACAATCGTTTCCCGTAACAATCAATCTCACGTCTTCGATGAGAGCTTAAAGTAAATGGCGACATCTGGAGATGACAATTGAAACTAAAATAGGATGATAGTCCAAAGATGTAAAAATCGTGTAAAACGAAAAAAACCACAGCTAGACCACTACGTGTTTCTTAATACAAAAAACATTTGGTGGCCGACATTTGGTCACCGGCCGACATTTGGTCACTTTACCCTACTGGAGTGTAAAAAATCCCCACTGGTTACGACAAGTTGAATATCAACGTCCTTGGTCAGTTAACGTTTGGTGTGGAATCATAGGGAACAAACTCATTGGTCCTTATTTTATTGAAGGTACTTTGAATGGAATCAGATATCGACATTTTTTGGAACAGGAACTACAATACTACTTGAGGATGTTGCCTTGGACGTTCGACAAAGTATGTGATATCAGCAGGACGGTTGCCCAGCGCATTACTCACGTCATGCACGGGAAGTATTAGACCGTGATTACAATGGTCGGTGGATTGACAGAGGTGCCCCTATTAATTGGCTTGCTAGATCGCCTGATTTGACATCAACGGATTTCTTTCTGTGGGATAATATAAAAGATAAGGTTTATCAACAAGTGCCAATAGACCGTGAAAACATGGTAGAACGCATAAGAAACGCCTATGCTGAAATTCCCGCAGCTATGCTTCTGTTCTGTATACAGTCATTTGAAGACTAGATCAATAGGCCAGTCAATAAAAGCATCGAACATCGCATGTATCTACGATTTTTTTATACGTTATTAGGACCCCTGAGATATAGTTTATACCCAAGTTTGCAGCCCTGAAAACCCTGTGCTACTCCTGTGGTGTTCGAAAAACTGCGAAATTATGCCACCTGTATCAGTTTTGTCGAAAAACACCATGTGAAGGAAGCGTTTATCGGGTATCTTCACTCTATATTTTTGTAAAGCGAAAGAAATTTGCTACAATTTGAGCCCAACTCGACCTCTCTAGGTCTATTGGTTGCGGAGATACAGTTAGTCAAAGATAGGCAAGTTTTTCCAAAAAGTGGAGAGCTATCGGTAGGGTCATGTTCCAAGACACGTATCAGCTAAACTAAAGGTTTTAGAGAAAGATCATGAGAGAGGATGTTTTAGAGAATTGAATTAGCTGCAATTTGATTCCAAAAGGGTGCCTCTAGGCCTCATAGTTTCCTCAAAAACGAAAAAAACATTAATACATCGAATTTGGAAAAATGAGGAAAACATTGTATTGAATCATGTTGATATATGTTTTTCTTTAAAAACACGTCCAAGAATCTGCAGTTAATATTGTAGATGTAACAGACGGCTTCAAATAAACATACACTAAACAAATAAACGTAAACATAAAATAAACAACGGAAACATAAATGTAAACAAGAAAATTCTATATACACAGTCAAGCATAAACACCGCAGTAGCTTAGAACTTCACCCTTCTGGAAGGGCCGGGTCTCATCCAGTCTGGATCAGTGGGGGAGGGAGTGGGAGGATGGACGACGTTTTCTGGAGGTGGAGACGGGTCGTCATATGGTGTTGGGTCATCCTCATCCTCCTTGACGATAGGGGTGACGTTTGTGCAACTGCGTTCTTGGCAAAAGGAACATAGGATAGAGCACTTGAGTCCTGCCTTTCTGCAAGTGCATGACCCTAAGCACCGTTTCTTGCATTTGCAAGCCACCATTCTAAGCAGAGTCTGAGGAGCCGGCTTTGCGCACCTTGTGATGGGCATGAGACCTTGTTCGCTGGTGGCCCATCCCCAACCACAAGGGTTTTTGTCGACCCCCCAACCATTTTTGCACCTGGTGATAGGTCCTCCACATATGATATTTTGCAGCCTCTGTGGTGGGAGGAAGGCGGACAAGGTTGATTTTGGCCGCTGCTGTTGATTTTACAAATGCTGAGTATCGCAGGGTGTTCAGCATTCCCGCATCTCTGCCGTACAGGTTCATCAAGATCTTCTCGCCAGCATTTCCTACTTCGTCCGGATTGGAGTTTCGATGAAGAAAAATGCTGGCGAGATCTATCCAGTGGGTTTTTTTTGAGGGCGTTGCACCACTTCATCTTGCCTTGCCAGAAAAGGACAGAGGTCGTGTCACACCCACTGATGGCATGCAGGAACACAACCATCCCTCGTGGAACCTTCATTTCTCCACATGTGAAGGAAGCTGTACAGTGAGCGCACTCTGACCCTCCTCTCCGCCTTTCTGGAAGTACACGTTCGGCTGTCCAGAGCTTAAGCCGTTGAGGAGGACCAGTAGGTCGACGTCCTCCCCAATGATGAAAACTTGATCGAACGATGAGCTCCTGGAGAGTGCAGTCATCACTACATCAGTATCGGCATCTTCTTGAGATTGATGTACCTCGATACTCTGCCTCTCAAATTTAGTACGCATCATGGTGATCAAGCGGCGCTTGTTAGATTCATTGGAGAGCAGTTCTGCCTGGAGAACTTTGATGGGTGTTGATTCATCAAACAACATGTCGCTGCAGGAGAGAGAAGCAGGGCGTCGCAGGCGTTCAGCTGATGTGCTCCTCATAATGCTCCTCATAGATGCATCGTGTGGGTATCCATCAAACACCACAGCTACGTTTGTACCAAAGTGGTTGAAAACGTAGCTAAGGTATACCGCCACTATGGCTCTGACTGAATCATTGGGATGCCAGATCACCTTGTTAAGAATGTTGGGTCAGATCACAATGTTAACTTCCCATTCTTGCACGTGTTTTTAAAGAAATACATACAAACATGATTCAGTATAATGTTTTCCTCATTTTTCCAAATTCGATATATTAATGTTTTTTTCGTTTTTGAGGAAACTATGAGGCCTAGAGGCACCATTTTGGAATCAAATTGCAGCTAATTCAATTCTCTACAACTTCTTATGATCTTTCTCTAAAACCTTTAGTTTAGCTGATACGTGTCTTGGAACATGACCCTACCGATAACTCTCCACTTTTTGGAAAAACTTGCCTATCTTTGACTAACTATATCTCCGCTACCAATAGACCTAGAGAGGTCGAGTTGGGCTCAAATTATAGCAAATTTCTTTCGCTTTACAAAAGTATAGAGTGAAGATACCCGATAAACGCTTCCTTCACATGGTTTTTTTCGACAAAACTGACACAGGCGATCTAATTTCGCAGTTTTTTGAACACCACAGGAGTAGCACAGGGTTTTCAGGGTTGCAAACTTGGGTATAGACTACTCTCAGGGGACCTAACAACATATTAAAAAATCGTAGATACATGCGCGTTTGCGATGTTTGTCTTTTTTTGTGTCGATATTGACTGGCCTACAATAAGTGTATTGAAGTTGAAGGTCGTATTTTTGAACACTTACTATAATTGGACAAAACACTCCGATATATGAGACAAGAAAAAGAAGAGACATAACGGAATACATTACAAGTTATGGAATAATTGCCTCTCCCATTCTCGCAGCGTGGGGGTAGGGGATTAATTCACCTGTCATTGGATAGCATTTTGATAAATATCACATACGTCTACATTTTTATTTCTCTGATTTCATATGATTTTTTATTTCTTGAGACATCCCCAATTTTCAACGATGTTTTACCCATTATGATTTTTGTCGATTACAGCGCCATCTGCGAGCAACTCCGACATACAGTACATCAAATCAATGTGAAATTTTCTGGAGAATCCGAATTTGCAATAAAAAATGGGGGTTTCTATTTACGTTTTTCTTCCCAACCCCTCACCTCATAGGGGGTGGGGGGTGGGGGGGTCGAGTTTGGTATCATTGGATGCCCTCTCCGAGACGAACAAATTTTAATTATAAAGTTTTTTGATCCGATTTGTAGTTTTTGGGATATGTTTCAATGTCTTCAGATAAAATGAACACCCGGTATGTTATCTTCTTGTTACTTATCTTCTAGTTTATAAGTATTGTGCAAATTACAGCTATATGAAATTTAGACAAGTTTGGGATTAATTTTCTTTTAACCTTCTGATATAACATTTCACAAGGATATTTTTTTTTCAATATTAAATGGAATAATTGGAGAAAAAAGACGAGTTAAGTTTTAAATTATGCTAAAAATGAAAACGAAACTCTTTAACTCATTTCATTCTAAAAAACTTTTGTGTTAGAAAAAAAAAACAGAACAAAAATAATTACTACATCATAAAAAAAAAACCCCAAAACATCCGATATCTGAATTTTTAAATAAATAAAAAAAAAATAAAACCACAATTAAGACAGAAAAGAATTCAGAGATAGTTAATGGAATTCAGAGTTATTTAAGAAATACTGGTAATGTAAAATAAATAATACAACATCCTGAAAACCCAAAATCTGTATTCACAATATCTTCAGCAGAAGAGATTATATTGGAAAGAAAAATTAGAGCTATTTTGAAAAGAGATGACATTTGGTTCATATTAATGTAATAAATTTATCTTTCTAGTTATATATCCCGCTCGTTTCCGTAACTATTTATATTACTTAAATTTTTTTTTTTTTTTTTTTTTTTTTTTTTTTTATTTATTTCTAAATTTAAAATTACAGTCCTGCTAGGTTTTCAAAATGAAATCCTGTGATGCAGGTGCTGAAAGTATAAATAATTTATATTTGTAATTTAAAAAGTATTAATCATATAAAATCATATAAAAATTATATAATTACGCAATTATACGAATTATACTTAAATTAGATTCAATTATATAATTATATAAAAATCAATATATCACAGAAATATAAAAAGAAAATCAAATACAAAAAGAAAATTATTATAAATATCATTCATTACAATCAAATTTAAGGTTCCAAAATTATTTTTTACTTATTATTCTAATTACAATTTCTTTCTTTCAATGTTTATACTGTATAACATTACTGTATAACATAATGTTTATACTGTATAACATTAAAAATTTCTAAATCTAATTGTGAAAATAAAACTTTAAATAACAATCTCTCATGCCAAAATTATTCAACTAAAAAATATATAAACAAAATATCAATACACAAGACCAAAAACACACAAAATATAAATATAATATATGTAATCAAAAATACCTAAATATTCCAGATAATTTCGCCAAATATTATTTTTTTCAGTATTTGCCTTTTTAATATACTTATTTTATTAAATTTATTTTGTTTTAATTCATTTGTAATTTGCATAAAAATCTTTAATAGAATTCTATTTTTATTTCTTAATCCAAAGTTGTTCTTAGGATTTTCATAATATAAAATCTTTATTAATGTATTTCTAGTAATATTTTCTAAGTTATAATTTCTAATTTGATTTCTAATTTTATAAAAGTTATTTATTATTAAAGAATATAATATTTTTTCTTTTGGCATCAAAACTTTATATTTTATTCTTATCTGTATTTTTTCATTCTTTGTTAATATACAATAATCTTGTATTATGTAATTCATTATTTTATTTAATATTCTATTTATGTTATTAGTGTCTGTATTACCTAAATGTACCCAACAACATAATCCATAATTTATTAATGAATCTATAAATGATTTATATATTAACATCTTGTATCTTATAGAAAAGATACCCTTTATATGTTGAAACATATATATTAATGAATTAAGTTTATTTAATATATATAAATAATGTGTTTTCCAAGAGAATTGATCATTAATATATAAACCTAGATATCTAATTGTTTTAATAATTTCAATATTTTCACAATTACAACTTTGGAAGTTTATGTCATCATCGAATAAACAATTATAATCATGATATTTTATTACTGGATTTGTATGTAAAAATTTATTTTTTGTTTTCAATATCATTAGTTTTGTTTTTTCACTATTTATTTTCATTTTATTATTGTGTGTCCAA